>CAJVPT010000782.1:0-25838 GCA_910592055.1 Acaulospora colombiana | reverse complement strand
ATCCAAATTAGTAAAGGAGCGAAATATTATTCCCTAGGTTGCATTTAGAGAAATAGTTTTTCGACGACGAGTGAGTCAGTATGTGAAAGTCACAATAATTTATAAATACCTAGCATATATACAATAAAGACACGTCATACTGACCTGACTGCAGATTAAAAAAAAAAAATTATTATTATTATTATTTAAAAATTACTTTCTTTTTAAAAAACTTTTGTTAATAAATTTGATAGATTTTAAATTTATTTATATAGTTTGATTATTAAAAAACTATAAAGTGCAAAATAATATTATAGATAATAAATGTTAAAATAAAGATCTATACTATATCATCTAAGTTATGTATTATTAATAAATTAATAAACTTTTAAATTGAAAGTATAAAACAATAAATGACAAGTTTAAATATACTTATTTAGAAAAGTTACTATTTATTTCATATACTTTTGGATTATTGATTATTAATTTTATATTGTTTACTTAAACTTGTTTAATAATTCCTTTTTTTTTACTATTTCTAATATTTTTTGATAGAACTTTTTTTTTCAAAATCTTTTTACACATATTGAAAAACTCTATATAATATATTACATAATTCCAGTGAAATTGATTATATTGAATTCCTAATTCAAAGTATGATAGTTGAACAAAATGGACTACAGTAATGACCTGTAGGCAATGATTTTATTAATTAGAGGAATTATCCAAATTAGTAAAGGAGCGAAATATCATTCCCTAGGTTGCATTTAGAGAAATAGTTTTTTTGACGACGAGTGAATCAGTATGTGAAAGTCGTAACAATTTGTAAATACTTAACATATATACAATAAAGACATGCCATACTGACCTGACTGCGGGTTAAAAAAAAAAAAAAAAAGTTGAACAAAATGGATTGATTATTTTAGATAGTAAAAGTAAATTAATTTATTTGTAATTTTTTGTTTAGAAAAAATTGCATTACAAATTATTTTTAACTCAAAAGTATTATTATTAATAAATATGAACCTATTCAGTAGGTAAAGCAAAAAAAAAAAAAAACCAAAAAAATGATTAAGCTATGGCAGTGACAACCTGCCGGCAATGATGTATGGACTAGGAGCATTACGGAGCGAAATATTGTTCCCAAGGTCAAACTTAGAGACCTTTATTGCTTATGACGAATTAGTTAGATCTGATTAGAAAAGTTTAGCCATAATATATCATGCTGCTCGAATGAAAATGTACTTACAGTATGTATTCATCTGCTAACAATCTAGCCTGACTGGGGGTATTACAAAAAAAAAAAACTTATAATACTGTATAAGAGTATGATTTTAAGTTACCAATGTAATCAGTTTATTTTGATTTTTTATTATGTATAGATAATAAAGTTTTCGGATAATAAGATATTACTCACAAGTTGATGAACATTTAATTTGAAAAGGATAGTAGCAGCGTAGTGTTCGAGCTTGAATTAATTTATTTGCAAAGAGAAAATAGGTTCCTTGGGTGATGATATTTAAAAAATTTTTTCGAGAAAATTCGTGTTAGAATATACTGTATTATTCAAATTTTCAACATTGTTATTGTTTTTTTCAATTATTCGATTGTATAGTTGACATTATTTACAAAATTTTTTTGATATGCAAAGCTGCATAATCTCTAATGTTTATGTAGGAAAGAAACATGCAAATATGTTTGAGATTAATCTTAAATTAATTTTAAATTATTATATTTAAATGTTACTTTTTATAATGTAGTATGTGAGTCATTCTGCATCATATAATATTTCACGAGCCAAGAGCAACCTCATATTTCGTGAAATTTAACGACTTAATTACCTGCTCAATTTGGTGAGCAGTGTGTCCCTGCCTACAGACCAATGCTCCGCGCTGCCTATTGTATGTTTCATATTGTGCTTATCATGAAAATTGATACTGGAACATCAAGTTTAAAGAAGGCAAATCTTCTTTTGCATATAATATAACAAAGTTTATTGCATCCTATTTATCTTTAACACATACTATAAATGTACCCATTTAACTTTTCCAACTGGAAAATAATCAACTTTTCCAATCGAAAAATAAACCTATTATGCTTTACCATGATTTTACCCAAATATTATTCTTTCATTGTCTAGTTGTTGGCCTTATCAAAGTACAATTCAAAAAATAAGAGTAAAATAAAAAAATGATGATGATAAAATTTTGTGAAAATAGTGAAGCCCATTTGCTCATTGAAGTATTCGAAGAGCATTGAGCTTTTACCATCTCAGGCCGGACTATTGAATTTAGTTCCGGTTGGATTCAATGGCCTACAATTCATGTTCCTACGCGATGGATAAGCGCATTCACTTGCTTTGCGAGGATGCTGTATTCCAATTTTTCGTTACGCGTGCTAGTATTCCAAAAATGATTGGCGGCCTTTCTAATAAGGAAATCATCTTCTTCTCCTAAACCCCGAGCTTTAACCGAGAAGTTGACGCTAAACAGGTGAAACCCTTGGTAAGGCCTCCCAGATCTTTGAATTCCATGCCGGGTTAAGAGAGGTAGGATGCTTTCCGGATTGTCTTGTTGAGGAGGTGGAAAGACAAACTCTCTGTGATGTTGAATTTCAACTGCTAGGACAATGGCGCGAGAATTCATTCTTTATCACGTGACAAGGAGTTTCTTTTTTTTTTTTTTTAAAAAAAAAAAAAGAGAATTTCTTTCGAAAAAGTTGAAGTCTCTTTAGGATCAAAGTATTTAACACTTTTATACCGCACGGCATGTACCGTTCAGCATTGGATCTATATACAGTAAATAAATATCTACAATATATATTGTATATACGACCTATACCGTGTACAGTTGATTTGGCGAACGATAAATCTAAAAATTCAAAGTGCATGTGATCCTAGAACTTGTTGAATTCCAAATACGTGTTAGGCTGGACCTTGGAGAGTTTGTCTATAAGGCTCAATAGGATGGGGAGTGTTAGGAAAGGAAAGAGTGAAAAGACGCACGACTGGGAAATTCTCAATATCACACCGAATATCTGGAAACATGTCTACTTTCATCAGGACGTTTGTGCTTATGCCGTTATGTTTTGTTTACTGTATCATTTAAGGAATTATTATTCACTTCATATGTTACTAGAATGATGGACAAGTGTTTCAAACGTAAGATCCTCACGTGAGCTACCTGAAAACGACTATTGTTCGATACGTAATATTGCATATATTTTTTAATTAAACTTTTTTCAAAATCATCAATGATTTCTTTAGAATGATTAGAATATGATAGGGTGCGTCCAATCTTTTTTTTTTTCTTTAAAGGAACAGGAACGGATTGTATGCGTGTCAACAATGTGTTCACTTATATATATCTTATATATATTAACTTAACGATGCACTTTCCAAAGAGCTCGTTATTGTTATACACACCCTCCCTTTCCCTTCTCAATTTGCTTCTAATCATGTTATCGCGATCGAATGATCATATAGTTCGGCTAATCAACTCTTTTCCCTTTGATTGATTGGCATACACATCACAAATTGGTTTCTCATTTATACGCTCTGTGATCGATGCCTATAAATTGTGCGAGGGATCATCAGCTAGACAAAGATCTGTGACCAAAATTGGTGTTGATAAACCAGCATTAAAACAAACTACAAATGATTCCCAAATAATGCACAGATACGTTATAAATGTTTTGTCTTTTATTTATTTATATATAAATCATTCGGCCTCCAAACATGAAAAATTTTTTTTTGTACTGATGTACTTTTTTTTGCTCACGCTACCTATATATATATACTGTATATACTATATATAACAATCCTTGACCGAATGATTTATCGCTCATAACCTAATAATAAAGGAAAAAAAAGAAGAAAACCAGAAGAAAAACCAAAAAAGTAGTTATGAAAGTAATAATCTTCCTTGTCAACAAGGAGGTGTGCGATGGTATGGACTTTTCAATAAAAAGGGTATGGATCGGCTGTTTTTTTTTTTTTTTTTTTTTTGGTGGTTGACTCGGGTTCGAGATGTAAAGAAAAAAAAAGAAATGGAAACATAAGACGGAAGAGGTGTTGGAAAAAAAAAAAAAAAAAGAAGGTAATTTTTATATATATATATATAATATTTAACAACCCAAACGATGAGTTTGCGTCATCGAATGGAACGAAAAGGAAATGATACAATTGCGAAATATTTTTTGTGGTGGTGAAAGGAAACTATATAAATTGTCATACCTCTCGAGGAAAAGATATATTTGTATACATATATTAACAATCAATCATCATCATCACATGTCAAATGAGATGAATTTGAAGATGGAGGTTAACAAAATTTGTATATAAAGGAAGCCAAGCCGACGCAGCAACAAGAGGACGCAAAGATGATCAGAGTCTTTGGGGTGAGAAATGATCATTCATCATTTCTTTTCGGGAGATTGATTTGGATATTGTGGTACCTTGGTGCCGTTCGTGGCGCTCGCAGGCCAGTATCCTGTAGATGGCATGTACGCATTACTCGGTGCTGCGTATTGATTCAGGTGAGCTTGTTGATTGTATTGCGGATAGCCAGTGGACATGTATGGCGGTGCGGCGATACCACTGGTGCTCAATGTCATGCCATTGGCGATTCCACTGTATTGGTTATAAGGGTTCAAACCAAGGGTATAAGGTTGAGGTTGTGACATCTGATTTCCAGGTGTCTGAGGCTTTGGGGAAAAAGAAGAAGGCAGATAGGTATTCGACAAAATATGAGAATTAATTCCTTCAAAGATTTTTTGAATGCTCTAATGTGGATGTATGCGTACCTTTCTGTCACTATCGTAGGCATCATTGCTATTGTTATTGTCTACGGACGGTGAGTTATCATTGCCGTATACGGAGGAGTTTTGCGCAGAACGTGTCTAATAGATAAATAGCACGGTGGAGAGAGAAAAATAATGGTAAAGGAAGCAAAAGAGAAGTTTTTAAGTATCATATCATAAAGCTTCAGAGAGGCCCAGTCGGCTTTATTAATTAAACCAAATTTACGGGAATTTTGAAGTCGACAGATTTATGACGATTGTTTTGTGTGAACAGTATCAGGAGAAATAAAGCGTTTCATATTTACCGTATTAGGTGAATCTTGTCCCGATGGTGTGTCCGGGGCGTTCAGACAAGCCTGGATGAGGTTCTTCCCCTCGGGTTTGGTGACGAGAGGTTGAAGCTTCGGGGTGGTAAATGTATACACCAGACCCGTTTCTGATACAACCAGAAGTAATACTTGAGTCCCTGTCAAGGTACTAAGTTCGTATGCCTGTAAATATATTAAATTGGTATGCGAAGATTAGCTAACTCGTTGAACGAAAGAGGAAATTTTAATTTAAACAGAACGACAAATAAGGCAAGGGGTGATAATATGCAAGTTTACACGAAGCATATCTAACCTTTAAAAAGGTTAAAAACAAACAATAAGGTTTTATTTTATTTTCGGCATATAAATATTTGACCATTTTTCTTTATTGCATACCTTCTTCATTATTCCTGCCTTTCGCTTGCTAAATGTGATATGGCGTCTACTCTTGTCATCGATATACTCGATTTTTATTTTACGACGACCGGCCCGTTTCTCACTCTTACTTCCAGTTTCGTCCTCGCCGGAGTCAAGTTCCTCGTCATCTTCGTGTTCTCGTTTGGTTCCTCTCGGAGTTGACTGTTCAGACAGGTCAACTGAGGCGTTACTTTGCTTTCGTTGATTGTTTGGACTCGCAAGACCGCTCATTTCTGATGTATGCATTCAACAACTGATAGGTGGTCTTTTTAGTATTGGGTGAAACTATGGTAACCTTTTTGCGTAGTCTGTATGCGTAAAAAAGTAAGTGAGAAAAAAAAAAAGGAAATGAAGACCAGAAGGTTCGGTTATAGTTTGCCTTGGCAAATGGTTGCATCATGTGTCACGTGCTCATGTGAATAACGAGATGTCGTGTTCACATCAACGTAATACAATGCATGTATGTAAATGAGTAAAAATGGAAATCAATATTGCCAATAATCTGCAATGCACTAATAATGAAAATTCTATGTTGAAAATTTCACGTTCTGACAGTATGATTCAAAACTCTGCTGAGGTTCCATTTCCTAATGATGAAATCCCGAATGGTAAATAAAGATGAGGTGGGTGTGAATGGGCGGGACTGGTAAATCAGGAATTGGAAGGGGCTCAAGGAAGATTTGAAAATGGGAAAGCAAAGACGAGAAGGATAAATGCGTGGAATGATAAACTTCCGCGTGTAAAAGTGGTGTCGGTGTCTTTCAAACTCAGAATTTTGCGTGAAGAATAGGGAATCTTTTGATGTTAGTCGCATCGCACACTGCAGATTAAGGCAATCGAAAGAGCGAACTAACAATTCTCGTGGCGAGGGGAAACGAGGAGGAAAGAAGGGAGGAGAGGAGGAAAGGAAAGAACCAAATACCTTTTTCTTTTCTTTTTTTTTCGGAGAGCAGTTCCTACGTTCCCGGATAACTTTTGAACTTTGATTTTCAAAGGTTATTGAACACACACGATTAAAGTACGACGAAACGATTAGACGGAGGGGAAAAACGAAGTATTTTATTGTTCCTATGGAGTTCCAAACAGTTGGCTTGAACAAAAAGGGACAAAAGGGACAACAAATTGGACGGAAAAGGATTCTGGGTTTTTTTATATCCCAATTCTAGTCAAAGGGTCTGTCCGTCAGATACACATAATATCATAATGTTGAGTATAATAATTAAAAAAATATATCTAACTCTTAAATCAGGAACAAAATCGGAAAAGTCGGAATCCAAACATCAATACAATTAACTATTTACATTACATCACATCACATATATAACTTTAACTGAGTTTATCATGAATTTTTTTTATTAAACAATAAAGTCAAATACGTAAACCACAAAAAAATGGCTGAAATTAATTATGCTGGGTAAAGTAAATTTATGTAATATTTACAAAAGGGCTCATTTTATGTTACCAACTCTTGAACTTTGTCTTTGTTTTTTTTTTTTTTTTTTTTAAAAGAAAAAAAAACTTAAATGGAACTCTTGTGTCCATTTTAGAAAATCTTCCAGTAATTTTCCTGAATTGAAAGTACAAACAACGATTTTTTTAGTATGGTTCTCGCCATTCATGATCCTGTCCTGCGTATTAATGCTCACTCCCAACACGACGCTCTTGTAGATACACTGATAACGATAATATGAATAAAAAAGTCCGGAACGGGAAACCCGGTGTCACAAGAAACTTCAGGGGGGTGAGTGATTCGATTTATTATTGGTTTGGATTCTAATTGAATGATAAGGTAATTTAACTTGCAAGTCTCAGAACATTGTTCTATCTTTAATTACCGTTTATCATATTTCATTCTATGGTGTTAATTTTTGTTCTATTTTTAGGTGTACCGCATATACGTGCGCATTATAGTTCTTATTTTAAAAAATTTAATAATAATAGAAATTTTTAAGAATAAATAAATAAATATTACTATTTTTAATATTTTATTTATTTAGTATATAGCATGTAATCAATTATTATTATTGTTGTTGGTTTGTTTAATTCATGATTATAAATTATAATTAATCATGTATTAAATAATAATATTATTATTATTAATTTTTTTTTTTTAATACAACTTTTTTTCTTTTTTTTTAAATCACAATTATGTCACATGGCTTAATCTTTATTATAAAGTTTATAACTATCTACTATTACAGATTTTTTCATATAATAACTAACTCATCATAGTATCAAAGTATCACTAATCAAAAAAAAATAATTTGACATATTGTCACTCATATAATATTTGATAAAAAATAAACAATTTGATAAAAATATGACATAAATAAATTGATAAAAATTCATCAAAAAATTCATTAATAATTTGTCAAATAATTCATTAACTATTTAGTAAAAATTCATTAACAATTCAATAAAAGTTTATCACAAAATTATTTATTAGTAATTCAATAAAAATTTGATATTAATTTATTAATAATTTGTCAAAAATTTATTAATAATTTATTGATAATTTGACAACTATTTATCAAAAACTATTTATCAAAAATTATTTATTAAAAATTTATCAAATATTCATTAAAATTTCATTAACTATTTATTAAAATTTTATCAATTATTTATTAAAACTATTCATTAAAAATTCATCAATTATTTATTAACAATAAAATAAAAAAAAATGAATAAATTTATATATAAAATTTTCTGAATTGAAATTATATTTATAAATTATAAATAATATAAACTATAATATAATATACAATATATAATTTATATTATTATAATTTAATTAATTATATATTATTATGTAAATAATATCAAATAATTTATAAATATAAATAATTTTTTTTATAAGTTTTATAAATTTTTGTTAAATACTAAATAAATAATTATCAAATTTTTAATGAATGTTTAATGAACTTTTAATAAATAGTTTTGATAAATAGTTGTAGATTTTTTAATGAATAGTTGATGAATTTTTAATGAATAGTTTTGATAAATAATTATCAAATTTTTAATAAATAATTTTAAAAAATAGTTAATAAATTATTAATAAAATATTAATAAATTTTAATGAATAATTAATAAATTAATATTGAATTTTTATTGAATTGCTAATAAATAATTTTATAATAAACTTTTATTAAATTATTAATAAATTTTTACTAAATAGTTAATAAATTATTTGATGAATTGTTAATAAATTATTTAATAAATTATTAACAATTTTTTTGATAATTTATTGTTAAACTTTTAATTGATAAATCTTTGATTATCAAATTTTTGATTATTGAATTTTTGAATACTATTTTATTTTTGAAATAATAATATATCAAGTAACAGCAATTAAAAAGAATTCAGTAATATTTTTATTATTAAATTTAATTAAATTCAGTAATATTTTTATTATTAAATTTAATTAAATTCAGTAATATTTTTATTATTAAATTTAATTAAATTTGATAATAATTCAACTACAGAATCATTAAATTATACAAAAACTCTTTTTCGATCACTTGAGGTGCAGCAACCTCGACGATAGGGAAATAGCTTCCAATATCAAAAACTCTAAGGTTTTACAGCTCAAACAATAAAGACTAGAAAGACAACTAAGAGTAGAAAGAAGGAGCAAGAAAACTATCTCCATTCATAACCAACCATATGTCAAGAAGCCTATCAACACATAGACAAAGACAACATCAACTTCGGCAACAGGTCCCAACCATGACAGTAAGAAATCAGACTTTCAGGTAAAAATAGGTCTCTAAAGGGGGAGACAGGGACATAAATCAAATGTTCCTCACTAGGAAAAATTAAAATTTTTAAATTAATAATTATAAAAAAACTACCCACAATTGTTCTCCATTATTTAAATCATTTATTTATAACATTTTCTGACTTTTGTCCCTATTAAAGTAAAGGGCTATGAATTTTGTTCCTCAAAAAGGGACATAAGTGATCTGCGAAATTTTATATGCTAAATACTTTAGGGACCCATCATTACTCTCAGGAGATCATAATGGAAACAACGGCTGGCATAACAACCATGGACATAGAAACTGAAATCCCCCAGGTAGAACGAACTTGGAGCGAACAGATAGAAGAAACAAAAAACATCAGCAGAATTCTCCTGACCAAACAAGCTCTCCAGACAGAAGGAGCGATAAACTAGGAACACACTCAAAAAGAAGAAGTAAGTACTCTATATGGAACATAATACTCTACAACACAGGATGAACATGTTACCGAAGCAAATGAGGAGGAGCTCTGAACACTAGTAGAGTGGAAGAACAAAATGATCCACCCCACCAACAAACCTAGACCGAGATTACCAATCAATCCAGAAGTTAGGTATGGAAGAAAGAGATTCAAAATGGGAATTGACGCCAACATCACCTCAGGTCAAAATAACAATGCAAAGATCTTCTATTTAACTAAAGCTCTCAACTTCCCTCTAGAACTCATTGCAATCCACAGTGAACACAACAAGGAAAGCATCTGAATCATTATGATCTTTGGGGATCAACAAGCAGCAGATGATGCAATCAGAATAAAGTTACCAAATCTAGGTGACAATAAGCTCACACATATGCAGTTCAGCAAACAAATAATTGAAAAAGGTAAATCCATAGTGGTCTGGAACATATCTCTGAACACAAGACTTATGGAGGTTAGACAACACTTCGTTAAATTTGACAATATAGCAAGCATTAGTATGAAAACACAAAACCTGTGGCAGTGTGCCACTATTACTTTTGAAGAAGAAACAGTCAAGAAGGATCTAGTTAAATAGCGTAGCATTCTTATTAAAAGGGATGCAGTCAGGATAAATAATATCAACTGGTCCATGGATCAGATGAGAGAATGACACAGTATAGCAGTTAAACTGGTTAACTTGTCACTGGGTACTATAGCATGGGACCTAAGACAGGCTCTTGGAGAAATGAAGGTATGTATATGTTTCATACTTCGCATATGCTCAACCAGATATCGATCCAAAAAATTTGCAGTAGTAAGTTTCAAATTAAGAGAGGATCTCTTTGAAGCCAAGGACTTGACCTTCACTCTAGGTAAAACTAACATCTCCCTGTTCCCCATCAATATTGCACTATGCTCTATCTGTGATGCGACAACACACCTTGCCTGAGACTGTCCCATCAAAGAATGAAGGAAACAATGGAGGGATTTCAACCACACCCAAACTGAAAAGTACGAACAAATCTACAATAAATTCAAACCAGCCAGAATGGGTGGACTCAGAGCAGACTCCTCTTCGAACAACAAAAGGAATGCCAAACCAGCATCATATGCAGCAACAGCAAGAGTGAATGACAAATAACAGGTAGGGCAAACTAAGAACAAACATAGCGCAGGTGGCAGAAACAGCCCATCCATCAACAAGGGCACACACAGCAACCCCTGGACTCTCGCGACATCATGGCTATACTCAGATTAATCCAGAAAGAGGTCGCGAGCCTCAAGGAAATGGTAATAGACTTGGACGAAAGGATCACCAACTTGAAAGCTTACAACTAGGAATATTATGAAAAAATGAAACAAGACTTATACAGTGGTGAAAAGGAGCTAGACGTATTATAAAGGAATAGCCTCAGTGGCCCAGAAGTCCCTCCTCAAACCCTGGAAACAGCAGATATCCATGAAAGACAGCAACAGATTAACAAAACAATGGAGAACATGCAAGCAAACATGCAGCAAGCACTCGAGGCCATAGGCTCCCTAACAGACAACCAGCATCACAATCAATAACAATCTTATGGCTGACAAACCCAACAATCAAGAAACTTACACGAACAACACTCAGAATACGGGGATAAACAATACAGCAAAATCAAATTCAACAGATATAGTTTTATAGTACAGATCACCAAAAGGCCTTAACAAAGAAACGAACAAAACCTCTTGGACAGACTTATAGCGGGAAATGAACTGGGATATCATTATTAGCATTGAAACAAATAGAAAAGATTGCACTACAAAATTTTGAAGAGCGGAAGGGTATAAGTGTCACTAGATCAATTCAGATCAAAAGCAAGGTAGAGGCGTGAGGGTGGCCCTTAGACCAGAATTGGTAAAAAGAATAGTAAACAAGGAGACAATTAAAGGAAAAGTGATTACGCTGGATCTAGCTTTCCCCCAAAAGAGATATATAAGGATCATAGGACTGTATTCATCAGTGAAGTACTTAGAGAGACTGCACTTTGAGAAGAAGATAATAAGATGGCTTAACTCAAGCTACAAAACAAACTGAGAGACCATAGTAACAGGAGACCTGAATGACACTAACATGCCTAGCATGAACAGGTTCTCAAGTAAGTATTATTGTTTCGAGAACAAGTTGTCATCAAACAGTATCCTAATTAACAATCTCAAGAACTGAGACATGATAGACACATTCCGATCAGCGAATCCACAGAAAAGAGAATACACATAGGAGCTGGAAGTGAAAACAGCAAGCAGAATTGATCAGATATGGATAACGCAAAATGAACAAGTGGAACTACTCTCAGCAGAAATTAAGAATGAGTATAAACAGATATATGAAAGTGACCACAGAATCGCAGTCACCAGAATATACATGTTCCTTCCCCTCCTTAAAAAGAGGAAAAATATCCAAAAAGTGCCCAATACCCGATACAATTGGTCAGGCACAGCTCTGGCATGGTGGGAGAAGTGGTTCAGACACATAGAGAAGGAGGTGGAGGCTTGTAAAAGGACATCTGAGCCCAGAGTGGATGGTAATAAGCTTTGGTGCAGCCTAAGGAAAATAATTCTTAAGGCAACAAGCCTATATATACTAAAGTTTAAGCAAATGCAGATCAAGACACGAAATAAACAAGAAATGCTCACGAGGATTACATCGACCAGTTAATCGGACTCAGTCAACTCAAGAAACTTCTAACAGAAGTCATGAATACAAACCCTGGAACTGAAGTAAGGGAAAGGATCACAAACCTGGCACAGAACAATGAATTCGAGCTTCCAGAAGAGCTAGAGACCCCTGGGGACTTTGAAGCAACTAGAGTCAGGGTAATCGAGGAAGTTAAGAGAATCAAACTCAGCTCGCACAAGCAACAGTGCAAAGAAAACAGTGAAAGAATAAAAACAGCCATCAGTAACTGTCTCAACTGGTTTGCCATTAACAAGAAGAGGATGATAGATAGCTTTCTCAAAAGGGAGAAATGGAAAATCAAACTAGACAAGCTGATCGTAAAGGTTGATGAATCAAACATCATTCTCGATGAAAAAGATATCAGGACACGAGTATGGAGCCACTTTGAGAAATGAACCAAGAGATCCACCCCGAGGGACCCTCCATAGGAATGGCAAAAAGAATATGAACTTCTACAATGAATTGATACAGTTTGGTACAAAGGAGTCACCAAAGAATTCTCGACACTAGAAATAACCAACATCATATCCAAGGCAAGCAAAACATCAGCACCTGACCCCTTACAGATTCTATACATAGCATTACACCATCTTGGCCCAAAGGCGCTTAGGAGTCTTAAGATGCTTTTTAACATAGTTTTCCAAAAAGGAAAAATGCCAGCTGAGTGAAAAAATGGAACCATTTATCCAATTCTAAAGACATATGATTGGATCAATGATCTTACCAAAGTCAGGTCTATTACGCTCTTGGAATCAGTCAAGAAAATCTTCACCAAAGGACTGGTTAATAGACTGTCCAACATACTAACAAGATATGAAATACTATCGAAACACAACTGGGCAGTGCTACTGGGGACAAGCATTGTAAAACCCATCTTCACAATCAACTTAATCTTTGAGAATATGAGAGAGAATAATAAAGAACTATAGATCCTTTTCCAGGACATAAGCAAAGCATATGACAATGTAAACCTGTACATCCTAGCGAAAGTCATGTGAAGGATTAAGCTCCCAAAGCCCCTGACCAATATTATTATAGAAGGGTTCAAAGACTGGAAAAATATAGTGATTACAGGGTGGAAATTACAGACCCATACACAGTTAGGAATGGAATTGATCAAGGAGATGTTATATCATCGCTCCTTTAATGAATATACTATGACCCACTAATCTGCAAAATCAGTAAAATGCATAAATACAAAAGTATCAACAAAAAGTACGAAAAGACTCAGCTCAGGACATCCTGTAATACCACTAACACATCAGTAATGGCATACATGAATGATACAGCATGGATTGCTGGGAACCGCAAACAGCTAGAAGCTATCACTAACACAACTGTTTCATTTTACAACTTCACCCAAGTCAAAGTAAACCCGAACAAGTCAGAGCTCATCATAATCAATAATAGATGGAAAACTGAAACAACGTTTGAGCAAGACATGATCAAAGCATCTATCAGTGCAGTCCAGTACCTGAGAATCTGGTTCAACCCAGATGGTCAGAAAAAACATCAAGCAAACGTGCTCCACCAGACAATCTTGAATCTCACAAATCGGCTGCTCTGGAAAAGAGTATCAGATAAGCAAATACAATACTTAGTCAACCACGTAATCATGTCTAAACTGGAATATCTGGTCCAAGACCTTTTTGTCTTATAGAGGTCAAAACTTATTCCATAGACAGAAAACTGAGAAGAATAATCAAACACAAAACTGGTTTTCCCACCTTGGCCCAAACTCAATATTCTATAGCGACTTAGGCTACAATGTATTTAGCCTAGGAAACCGTATGCTTCAGAAGCACTTAACTATCATCGAAGCACTTCACAAGGCCACCAATCATGCTGACAGATTATGCAGAGAAAGAATGACAAACCTCCAATGGGCAGCCTGATCAGAAACAAACATCCTGAAGACATGCCCTAAGGTTTATGCAACAGGGAAAATTTTCATATAAGATGTGCTCATCCATGCACAGAAGCAAGACCTGTTCTTTAGAAACAGACAGTGTAAAGAGGTGACATCAGAAATAGACCTGACATCAATAGAAAACTATATGGGGAAAAAGTGGTATGACAAACATAGAGACAAACTTCGTGCTAGCAACCTCAGATGGATCGAACAGTTTGTTAACTACAACAAAAGCAAAACAATAAGCTGGATGCAAATTTGTCATACAAACCATCGAAATGCACAGGGGAGACAATCCCAATTTTATGAAGAGATTGTCAATAAAATAACCACAGGAACAATTAACCCAGATTTTGCAACAAGACTTACAAATCTCCACCCTGGAATTAATTCCTTTTACAATATGGTCTGGGTGGAAAAATGGAGCAGTAGATTCCTGAAGAAGCGCAAACTTGTTTGGATCACTGTTGAAGAAAACACTGGAAAGGAAGAAATAATCTTAGGAAGACTAAGAAAAAAGGACACAAACATTATGACTGCTAGACATTACACCAGGCAGCAATATTTATCCAACATAATACCGTGCATCAGATATGACAAGAACAAATCAATCTCTGATGATACATGTATCATAGAAATAATGAACAAAGATATAATCGCAGTTCCAGGAATATGTAAACAAGGCAGCACAAGTCAAAGTGGAAGCAAAGCAATTGAGCTTTTAGCGTCACCACAAAGTATCAAGACCAGGCTGGATCAGGAAAAAAGTCACAGAGCATGGCACCTTAAAGACATTTATATCTCCAGTCACGTCTGCACAGAGGGCTGGACTGAATGGATCGGGGACATAGCTATCAAAGTAAGGATTAGCTGACTCCAATAGGATACAAGAGAGTGGAGGAGAGTCAGAGTTAAAATGGATGCGAATAGCTACAAGAGATTTTACACTATTGCCTTCCAGGTCGAAAATCTCGAATCAGGAAAGAGAACTGAAATCACAGCCTTTAAGATTCTATGTAGAGTATCGCCAAATGAGGCTGAGCTTAATACAGTTATAATAGCCCTTATATTTCTCCCACATGGAATGGAGGCAACTCTAAACACAGATAGTCAGATAATAACTAAGCACTGGAAGCCAACAAGAACAAAAACAAGATAGCGAGACTTATAGAACATACAAAAGACCTTGCAAGGTTAAAGAACATCAAGATCAAAGTCAAAAAGATCCAAAGGGATGGCACTTAGACTCTAATCAAAGTGGATAGTGAGGTCAAGCGGGCAAGATCAAAGTGGCAAACAACATGTCTCAACATAACACCACTCAATAAAAACAAGCTAGTGCTAGTATACAAAGATAGAATTACCAACTTCAACACTAGGGAAGTGGTTTGCAATTATTTCAGAAACAAACAGATTATAGAATAGTGCAGCCTAGAGAGGAACCAGGACCTCATGCCATTTAGCAATGCAACCGATTGGGAAGTAATGATGGATTACCTACATTACAGAAAGATATCGGTGAGATCAACAGGTACTGAAGACCACCAATGTAGGGCCTTCAAATTGAAGTCCTGGGTGCAGGAGCTACCAATCATGGCCAAACTACACGCCAGAAGAAGGGACTTATACAGATCCAATAGATGCATCAGGTGCAACAGGTCCACTGAGGACCAAATACATGTTTTCACTTGCAAAAGGAATAAAATAGACTTTAGTCTGCACATGTTAGAAGTCATATCAAATTACCTCCAAAGCAGGGAGAAAAGAAGCAAATCATGGGCCCAGCGATGGGCCAAGAAGGCCGAATGGAATGCACAAACCACTTGGGTCAATATGATATCTAGAAGTCTAATCCCCAAGGATATTGCAAACTTAGTTTATGAATGGGCCAGAATTTTTAAGAAAAAGAAAGCCAAGCATACCCTCTTAGGGTACTTTGAAGAAATACAGAACCTTGCAAGGGAAATATGGCTACAGAGATGTGAGACAACTGATAAATAGGAAAGATCTCAAGGAATCACTAAAGCAAAAAAGAGAGCGAGAGGCAAATAGAGTCAAAACTTGTAAAAAAACTGGCCAAGAAAAAGTCCAAACAAGATTGGTCTGGATTGGAAGAAAACCAAAACTCTCAAATTTCTTTTCTCATGAAAATCCAAGGAAAATGGTGCTAACTCAGCTTAGGTAGGTTAGTTTTCTGAAAGGAAGGCAACAAGCCATGGAGGTCTATCTGGAGATTTGATCCAGAAGGTATCTTTCATAGTAATCCCGCATACATGTTAGTATAGCCTGATTTCTAGTTAGCTCTGAAATAGATAGCACTATATAATATCTGAGTAAAAGCTAAATAAAGACCAACTAGAGGCTGAGTCAGCTTTTTTAAAAAAAAAAAATTCAACTACAAAATAACATAATTTTGATTAATATATTTTAAGTCAAATTTAGAAAACAATATTTTATTTCCTTAAAAAATTAATATAAACCTTTATTCTTTAGATTTATTATCAACAATTTGTTAATATAGATTATTTATTAATTATGAATTACTAAATTAAATGAGAAAGAAAATTAATGATTAAAGAGAAATAACAATTTAAAATCCTATCAAAAAATTTTAAAATAAAAACATTTTTCTCTCAAAAGAATTATCAAATTGAAATATTTTTTTTATTTTACTTAAACTTTATAAAAAGTTTTCTTTATTATTATTTATAATATCAAATGAATCAATCTAATTAATTTTTCATTTAAATAAATATTAAATTAAAATATTTTAAGAAAGGTATTCAAATCTTAGCTTTTATCTATAAAAGCTTTATTGCTACCTAAGAAATTTAAGGAAAGAATAAGATTTGCAATTTACATTATTTATCTCTTGATTTTTTAATATTATAAATATTTTTGTA
Source organism: Acaulospora colombiana (assembly GCA_910592055.1). Lineage (NCBI taxonomy): Eukaryota > Fungi > Glomeromycota > Glomeromycetes > Diversisporales > Acaulosporaceae > Acaulospora > Acaulospora colombiana. Next base: position 8,606 of record CAJVPT010000782.1, on the reverse strand, counting down.
AGAAACTTAATTTTCGAAGAACAAATATTTTTTAAACATTCTTTTTAATTATCAATGATATTATCGAAATATATAAGTATAGCTAATAATAAGTCCTTAAAATATTTAGCACATAAAATATCATAGATCACTTATGTTTCTTTTTGAGAAACAAAATTCATAGTTCTTCACTTTAATAAAAACAAAAATCAAAAAATATTATAAAACAATGATTTTGATAATAGAGAATAATTGTGTATAGGTTTTTTTTTTTTTTTTAACATACAGACTGACCCAATTATTAATTATATATATTACATGCATTTTTTATTACAAAATAATTTTATATACTATTTTTTATGCTAAACATAAGACAAATAAAATCAATTAATAAGAACTATCACTTATGATACATGTTATTACAATTCAAATTAATCCAATATACATAAAGTTCCACTAGTATCTATAGTAATAACCTGTAAACAATGATTTTATTAATTAAAGGATTTATCCAAATTAATTAAGGAGCAAAATATCATTCCCTAGGTTGTATTTAGAGAAATAGCTTTTCGACAATGAGTGAGTCAGTATGTGAAAGTCACAATAATTTGTAAATACCTAGCATATATACAATAAAGACATGCCATGCTGACCTGACTGCAGGTTAAAAAATAAAATAAAATAAAATAAAGTTTCACTAGTATATATATTAAAAAGAATAATAGAAGAAAAAGATTTTGAAAAGTGAAAGAACTTGAGATCTTTGTATGAAACTATGTTCCAATGCAATATCAGAATTTCAAAAATCTTCCAAAAAGAAATTACTAAAAAAAATTTTTTTCTAAGATAAAAGTTCTAACTAATATATTATATATACCTAGTATAAAGAATAACTTGGTAAACTTTAAGATAGTTTTACTTCAAGAGAAATGATGTTTTGTTTTCTTCCAATTACTTTGCAACTTATATAGAAGAAGAAGCTGTTGCTTAGTTCACAAATGCCTTATCAAAAATCATAAGGAAAAAGTATGATAAGACTGCTTCTCCTTTTATATTTTCTGGGATTAAGCCAAGTTCATTGGTTTCTAATTATGATGAAGTCTTTTACTTGAAATTATGACATTACATTTGCCTTTATCTAGAATCCTCAATGATACAGAAAACTTGAATCATATCTCTTAATAAAATTATTTTTCAATTAGTTTTCAACTATATCTATGAGTTAATTACTAGCATTAGGTAAAAAGGGTGAATTCTTTAGAATATTTATCTATCTAGTTACTTTTGTATAGGAGAAGAAAAGAAACTTATTTATGGTGTGGTCATTACTTTATTCAATATTACTATTTATTGGAGATGAGGGGTTCAATCTTCATGAAAAAAAGGGGTTGAATAAGGAAATAGATATAGTTATATAGATTGATTCACTATATTATATAAGATCTTATGATAAAATAGAAAAATATATACTAAGCCTTTATATTCTAAAAGCCGAGTTAATTGAAAAATAACAGTCAACCTATTTCTTTGTTCTTCTATAGAGCATTTACTGATATAGGAAATAATAATATCCAGTATCTACTTATGTCACAGACATATAATTTATGATAAATCTTAGGTTCTTATAGAGTTGAGAAAATGTATTTAAACATATAAGGTAATCAAATAGGAACTTGTTTATATTCTTTTATTAACATGATTCTATTGAACCAATCAATATGCAAGAAACTTTATACTATTTAAAATTCAGGATTTGACTGAAATAAGCAAAATTCTTCAAAATAAACTGTGAAAGAATACTATTAGAGCTCAACAGATAACAAAGAAAGTGAATAAAGTATATTCACGATAACTTTCTTATAATAACAAAAGCTCTGTGATATTTTCTATATATAAATAGGTAGTAGACAGTTGGTTTTTCTTTCTTTCAAAATTTTCTTGCTATTGATAGGAAATGTGTTTCATGACTATTCAGGTCATTAGTAGTTAAGTTTTTGTTTAAAGAGAATATAGATAAGAGGAAAAGAAATTAAGATAACTTTTAAAGTATTTCTCAAGATAGTTTAAGAAAAATAATAAGACTTTATTAGCAAGAAATTATTAAACTTTTTGTGAAAGTCTTTTTTATAAATAGTTAGAGAATGCTATACTCTTTATTTACTATAAAATAATGTTTATATATATTATATATTTATTTTATGATAAATGTATTACATACTATATATAAACTAGCTTAGACTTGATCAAGTCTATTTAAGGAAAAATATATGATACTATCTTAAGTTTTTCTAGAATAATTTTATAGAGTAATTTAGTTATCAAACTATTGTATACTATAATCTAAATCAAGATTTGATTTTCAATATAGTCTAATAAATTCCTTCTTCCATCAAGGTTTTCTAATAAATACTAGTTACTGAATTGATTATATTTTTAAGCATCCCACTAATACAATATTTATTCTGTTCCAAAACTTCAGCTTTCTTGACTTAATAGCTTTTTTTAATCAATAATATTAATAAAGTACTTTTTGTCAATCTGATTTCTATTCCAATTGATCACGAGATCAACCTCATCTTCCTTTACCTTATCAGGATAATAATAAGATATTAACACTAGTCAAAATTATGCTATTCGGCTATCAAATTATTGCTAAATTTGAAAAAAATTAATAATAAAAATATTAACAAATTATTTATGATTATTGTCACTCACCATTAAAAATATTAGCAAAAAATCAGCAAAAAAAATATCAGCATTTTGCAAAAAAAAAAAATTTTAACACAAAATCTGACAATATTGTGATAAAAAAAAATTTTTGCATACTGCCGCAAAAAAATTTTTTGCTTACTGCGATAAAAAATTTGACAAAAAAATTGATATTGCAGCAAAAAATTTGACAAAAAAAATTAATACTGTGGTAAAAAATTTGGCAAAAAAATTACTGCAGAAAAAAATTTAGCAAATATTAATACTGCAGTAAAAAATTGACAAAAAAATTATTGTAACAAAAAATTCAATTTCACAAATTTATTAAAAAATTACAAATTTAATTAACTAAATTATTCATCATTTTTATCTTCCTCCTCTTCCTCCTTTTCTACTTGCTTTTTTTTTTCCTTTAAAGATCTCAGCTTGATTCTTTTAAAAATAGTCCCAATTGGTTTTACTTTATTAAATATTTTTCGAGATTTTTTGCTTTTTTTCTTCTAATCTAACTATCCCCTGAATTTTATTCATTCATGCACTTTCTCCAGTTTGTTCCTCACCCTCTAAATACATTAATGATTCCTTATATTCAGTAATTTTTTGTCTTTTGGATTTAACGGCTAATTTTTTTCCTTTTCCTGTCTCTTTTTCTTGTTTATGTTCTGAAATTTCTTTCAAACTATATGTCCAATTCAGCAAGCCTTCTGGTAACATCACATCATAGAAATATGAATCATTATAATATTATTTACGAGTTGATTGGAATACTTGAATTGATTTTAAATGTTTATCCAAATATATAAACAAATTCTTTAACTATAAGAAGTAATTATGATTAATATTATAATTATTTGATATATAATATTTTATTGAAAAATATCTTTTCAGAACACCAACTGTAATTATATATATTTATTTTTCTTTTAGTGGAGTTTTCCAGATTAGTGTCACTTTTTTCAAATGAATGTATCTTTGTTTCTTTAATTACATCAGTTAATTTATTCTAATATTTGACAACTTTCTTTGATCTTCATTCAATAAGTGACTGTATGATTTAATTCTTTATATCTTTTCTTAATTATTCATTAAAAATTAATATTTGAAAGTAATATAAATGTAAAATATTATTAATTTTATTTCATTTAACCAGCTATTTGTATGTAAGTGATACTTGTTCACTTCCAGTTTTCCAGTTTCTGCCTTCCGATATATTCCTTTCTAATGGCAATGTAAAGCATCTAACCATTCGTTTATTTGTTTTCATGAAGAATTAAAACATAAGACCATGGATTTTATTAATTTGGATATCAACTTTTGTAATATTTTTTTATTTACATTACTTGAAAAAACTTTGTCTACCTTCAATTTATATTTGTCAGAAATGATTTTAATTAAGACCTTCATTTTTGCTCTTGCTTTTTCTAGTTTCAGTTCATTTTCAATAACCAGTTTTACTGGTTTTGCCTCTTTACTATCTCTCCTAGATTGAATTCTTCAATGCTTTTCTAAACTCAGCAAACTTTCAGATTCTGATATATTGATTGCTTTAGATTCTATAATTACTATAGAATCAAGTTCAGGTTTTACAGATTTAAGCTGATCAAAATTTTTTTAAATCTTCTATTTCATTTTTTTGTTGTTCTAATTATTTGGAAAACTTATTATTAATATATTCTATTAGGTCTAATTGTTTTATAAATTTGATATTTTCTCTTTCTAGTGTTTCAACCTACATATATAATTCTTCATTTTCTAAATAAATCGGCTAATTAATAAAGATAAATTTTAATAATTCGGTAATAATTTAATTCTAACCTTTTGCCAATATTCTTCCTGATTCGAGTTTCGGGTGACAATTCAACTTCTGACATTGATATTTGTGCAACTTCAAATACCAATATTTCACGATTCTCTATAAAAAACATATCTAGTTGGTTTTTTTTGTTCAGATATTTTAGGTATCAGAAAAAAAATATTAAATTAAAGAAATATTTAAATAAAATTATTCATATTGTTTTAATATAATTTGGGGTTACATACAATATTATACTATTATTCATTATATTATATTATAATTCAGAGTCACATACTATATTATACTATATATTATTTATCATATTACATTTGTAATTTAAAGTTATTTAATATATCAATTACAACTTTGTCACTTTTATTACTATTCATCAATTTTTAAAATATTAAGAAAGTATTTAATTTCAGATTTACCAAATGAAAGTTTATGAAAAATTTTTAAAAAAGTAAAAATTACTTGCAACTGTAGTAAATGCAATGAATCATTTGTTGATCCACAAATAGAATTTTCACATAGATATTGAAAAACAAAAGGTGAACATTCAACAAATAAAAAATTTATATTTCAGCACAAAACAAGAATTATTCCATCAAGTCGAATTATATTGTTAAGCAACAATAAACAAAATCTGAGATTGAATAATGCAAGTTCTAAAAATGATGAATCTGAAGTTGATAATAATGAAGAAATAGATGATATATTTGAAGATTATCCAGCACCAAAATACAAATTTTCACCAAATTCTAACAAATTTTTGGATAGTTATTTTATATGAATTTTGTTGAGAATTATAAACTATAGAATTCAATTTAATTTATCAAATAGTGCAACAAATATGCTACTAAAATTTATGAAATTGATACTAATTAAAATTGGTGACAAAGAATTTGAGCTCTTTTGTAAGTCTTTATATACTGTCAATAATAAACTTGGATTATCAGATCAGTTTGTTAGTTTTGTATCATATCAAAGATGCTACAAATTGTACAGATAGGATGATATTCTTGAGTTTCAAAAAAATAATTAGCTATCAGTCATGAAGTGTATTCATATTGAATTTTTCAATTCAATAATAAAACGAAGAAAAACTTGTGATTTTCCATTGTCTACACAATCAGAATTATTAAATGAAAATATAATTAATCAGCTCTATTTAGATTTTTATATTCTACTATTCAGTATCAATTGTTGCAAATATATTAAAATCTGAATTTTGAATCTAATCTTTGGCATTGGGTAGATCAATTAAGCATTGATGAATTTCTATGTGATATCTATGATAGTAATATTTGAAAAACCTTTAAAGATAAAACTCAGAATTATTTTTTAGTAAAGAGAAGGTTGATTTATATTTGAGATTGATACTAAATATTGATTGATTTTAACCATTCGATAATAAAGCACACAGTACTGGAGTTATATATATAGTTATCACAAATCTGCCATGCAAAATACAATTTAAACATGAAAATATGTTGATTCTTGGCATATTATCAAGTCCTAGTGAACTAAGTTTATATCAAATAAACCATTACCTTTCTCCAATTGTCAATGAATTAATACAACTATGGCAAGGAATAAAACTCAATTCAATTGTCAAAAATAAAGAGAAAAAAATAATTTGGGTAGCCTTAATTTAATTTATGCAATATTTCTACTGCATAAAAAGTGTGTGAACACATTTCAGCATTAATTTTATGTCATAATTGCAAGAAAAATACCAATTATGAAAATAATCATTATAATTTTGATAGCATAGAAAATATAAATGAATGATTTATACCAAGAGATTTGATAGCATATAAATGAGATTCTATCGAATAGAGGTGCTATAACTTGAATGCAATACGAAAATATTTTGTAAGTGAGAATCATATCAGATGGACTGAATTTCTTCACCTATCTTATTTTGATCCAATTCAATATTTAGTTATTGATTCTATGTAGTGTCTTTTCTTAAGTATTGGTAAATAGCTTGTTAAATAAATATGGATCAAAGAAGAGATACTGACGAATAATTCATTGGATAAAATATAATCAATAATGGAAAAATTTCAAGTATTATTAAATATTGGTCGAATTCTGAGAAAAGTAAATAATAATGAAGGACTTTCGAACTTTACTGCTAATCAGTAAAAAATTTTTTTCACAATATATGCAACTATTATTCTATGAAAATATCATCCAGATGTGAATCGCAAAATTCTAATGAATTTTATCAAGATCTGTCAAATCTTAGTATGCTGAATTTTAAGATGAAATTCATTAAATAAGGTTCACAAAAGATTAGTCGCAATAATTAAACTAATAGAATAAAAATATGAAGAAGAAAAAATTACTTTGAATCTTTATTTTTCATTATATTTATATTAATGTACTGTATATGTGATTATGGACTATTGTATACATTTTGATGTTTTTCATTTAAAAGGATAAATGGTATATTAAATAGGTTTTTAATCAAATTTAACATTTGAAAATAGAATTCTAACAAATTTTCAATCTAGGTGTATTACTTAATAGTCATCAAAATATTGAATCCAAATTAATACTAAGATTGATGAATGATCATTGAATTATTAATCTAATTATGTTTTATACTAATAACCAGGGGCTTGAAATTTTAAATAATCGATCAAATATTAATCAATTTCTGAACTAAATCAGTTTTCGGCTGACGCATTATATCAATTTTTAAATAATATATATAATATTCATGAAACAATAATAAATGAATCTGAATATTTTCCAGATGAACTTTTGTATCTGAAAAAATCAAATTTAGAGGTATCTGTCAAAATATTAGATCTATTAGTCAAATACTATGAGATATCTTATGAAACTATAAACTTTCAAAAGTTATTTATGAAAGATAATGAAAATTCGATAATTATTTAGAATAAAGCAGATCAATATGATAGATGCCAAATTGGAAATGAAATATTCGATTCTGTTATGTCTTCATGAAATATTAAGGGTTCATTTATATTAACTGAATTTATGAATCATGATATAAGTATCGATTTATATCTGAAACAAGTTCAATTCTTTTTTACATATTTGGTAAACTTTCTGAATAATGTTATTGAATATTATTTGGTCTTTATTCAATGGTACAAACTAGTTAATTCAACAGAAAATAGATTTTATTATAGATTTAAAAATGACGTGAATGTTGAATTGTAAAGTACGGAATTTTACCTAGTTAGACATGAATGCATAATTTCTATCCATAATATTTTTTATCAATTTATTTCATTTAGATATAGAATCTCAAATCAGCAAGACTCTCATAAATATTTAGCCGTAATTTCTCTAAATCATAAATATAATATATAATTAAAATTTTGACAAATGTGTACATATAACAAATAATAACAAATTATATAGTAAAAATCGATTGATAATTTAACTTATATGTTAAATTATATAGTAGAAATTGATTAACAATTTATTTATGCTAAATTATATGCTGAATTATATAGTAAAAATAGATTAATGATTTATTTATATCATTAATATATCAAATTATTTGTTTTATTGATAAATATTACAGGAGTGACATTATGTTGAATAAATATTTTTTGACTAGTGTAATAATCTACAATGCATATAGACCTACCTGATCTGATAAAGATCAGTTATAGGTGACATTATATTATAGGAAATATTTATTTTAGGTATTAGTAAGATAGTCAAAACCATGTCCAATAATAAATATTGATTTGTTATTCAATAGATTTTTCATTATATGTAGTATTTTTTTATATGGCCTTCAACCTGGAAGTACTACTAATGTGCTATTAATCTGTAGGTCTTGTGGATAGGGTTTTTATAATTATTAATTTAAAAATTTTAATATTTTCTAATAAGGAACATTTGACTTTTGTCCTTGCCTCCTCTTTAGGAATTTATTTTTAACCACAGGTAGTGACAAAGAGAATAAAAATTTTCTCTGAGATTTAAGTGAAAAGTATTAGGATATCTGAATAGTTAAAATAATCCTTGAGAATTTGATACTAGTATATAAGCTAATATTTAGAATATAGTAATTAAAAGAAATATATAGTTCTAGACTAGCTACAGTATACCAATAATATTGTTG
>CAJVPT010000781.1:0-25847 GCA_910592055.1 Acaulospora colombiana | reverse complement strand
CACCCTCCCGCATATCTATCACTATTTTTGAAAAGCTTTTAAAAAACTTTAAAATTGCAATATGCTTAATATTTATTCTATCGTATTTAATAAAATATAAAAATATACTTGCCTTTCTTTAATTTCACTGACCATTTCTTTCTACTTATTTATTTCATAATATTCTATTTTAAACCGTGGATCTAAAATAATTGCCAGCAAGCTTGCTTTATAATTCTTGTTATAGTACTCTTTAAATTTTTCTAAACAAGCAGCAGCTGCTTCTTTTATTATTTTGTCAACTTCTTTTTTACTACATATATCTTTTAAATGGTCAATTAATGTATTATACCCAGGAATAATCGAGGAAAGAGTCAGATAGCTTGATGTTGAAATTATTTCTATTGTTTTTTTAAACACCTGAGCAATTCTACAACCTGCCCGAATATATTCCAATCATCATCGGTAAATATATTTTGTTTTAATTCTTGGCTTGATATCGTAATATACTCGATTGCCTATATATAAATTTTTTAAAATTAAAATTAAAATAAATATCAATAAAAAAAATTAAACTTACTGCTTTTGGCTGTATAGTATGGGCCACCATTTTATATGTTGAATTCCAGCATGTTTTTACATCCAAAATTAGTTTCAAAGCTTTTATTCCTAGGGACTTGCAAGCTGCATTTAATTTTTCACATTGTTGAGGTGATAATCATATTTTTACATAAGCCTATACAACTATATATACATAAGTTAGTTATAGATATAAAAATAAAATAACCTATCTATAAAAAATTTATCTTCTACAATTTATTTAAAAATATATTCAAGACTTTTTGAACTATGATATTAATGCAGTATGCAAGATATCAAAAATGGTTTTCTTCTGCATCGAAAGAAATTGCTTGCAAATTTCCTTATTCTTCCAGTAATTTAATAAATAACAAGTTATTTAATGCATTGTCAATCATTATTTCCATTATCTTTAAAATATATACTGTATATACTGTATATATATGTTATAATATGTAACTGTAATATATTAATATAAAATAAATTTATCTTCTTTTGTATTATATATTTTTCTAAGCATGATATAAAACTTTTTTTGATATTTTTACCTGTATGCATACCTCAAATTTGTACAAAATCTAATGTTATATTATGCATTTTCTAATTACTGCTGATAAAATGTACAGTTATCACTAGAAATGTCTTTATCAAAGATGATGTCTAAATATCGAGGGTGAATGAAATATGACTCTCCACTTCTTGTAAAATTTTTTTAAATTTTTTTTAATCAAGTACAAATCTATTATATATATTTTAATAATTACAGTAGCTGGTATTTTAGTTTTTTGTTAAATTGATTGGATAAATATATGGAATGCTGGCTCCTCTATAATCTTAAAAGGGTGTTGGTTTATAACAATCCATCAGATGAGATTTTGTTTTATTTTTTTAGGTTCATGTATCCATTATATAAAAAATAAATTTAGCATAGTTTTAAATTTAATAAATATATTTATATTGACCATTATAGTATTAAAAAATTTTCAATTAAAGGTTTATTAGAAGTTGAATTTATTTTTATCAGGTGGTTTTTTCTAAGTGTTTGAAAAGATTAGAGGTGCTACCTCCATTACAGGTATATTTAGTGCTGCAATAATTACAGGAAACTTTTTTACTTTCATTAAAATTGGAATCATTTGTAAAATAGTTTCACGCTTTACTTCTATAATTTATTTTATTACTAAATGATATCTTCAAAAAACTACTTGTAGCAACATTACTAGTATTCCTCAATTTATAGCTATCTAAACTGAAACTTTCATCATTAATTTCATTGGAATCATTGAAAGAACTATTGTATTCCATTTTATTTTGATGTAAATAATATCAATAATATTGCAAAGAGAAAAATATCATAAAAAATATCACAAAATTTTAAAGAAACATGTAAAAGTGTTAAAGGAATATAAAAAAAAAAAGAGGAGATTTTTTTTTAATTACCTTAAATAGCTACATTTAAATATAGTTAAACTGTCAATTTTTATTTGAACCTGGCTAGGTTTTAAAACTTTAAATCTGATTGGATACAAAATTTAGAATCCAATTAGATCAGATTTCAAAATTTGATTCATTCAGATCAAATTTATGGATCATTCAGATTTGGAGAAAAATTGCGATCCCTAATTGTTGAATCACATCCCTGTACTATAGCCACAGCCATCTTGTATATATATAATTTGAAAAAAATAATAAAACAAGACTGTGCCAATAAAAAAAAAATTATTATTATTATTTATCTATTCTTAAATTTTATATATTGTTATAAACCATATTGAAGTACTTTTGTTTTCTTTTAAAATTTTTTATTTGTTTTTTATTATGTAATTCAATATTGCTTGATTTATATCTATTATTTTTAATTATTTTTATTATATATACTAGTAAATTACTGGTTTTGATTATTATTAATCTTTTGATAATAAATTAACTTATTATTGTTTGAATGTAGACAAGAAAAATTTGCTCTTTAGAACTTTTACAAGATATTGTATATCTTATTTATTCTAATTCAATCTGTTTATTATCAAGTGAATTTGCTGCTATTTTATTTGAATATCATGCAGTTGTCTAATAATTCTTTACAGTTTTTATTGGGAGATTGACATTTCAGTTCATGCTCTGATCCTCTTCCATTATTTTATATATTCTTTATTATAGTTTTCTAGGTTGATAATCCATTCATCCAATTGCTCAATATCACCTCTAATTTCTTTAATTTTTGTCTTATTTCTTTTAGAATGACCACTACTTTTTTTATTATATTTATTTTGGTTAATTCATTCAGGCAATTGTCTCTATTTTTCTGTTCCAACCTAACTGCTGCAGCATGTATATTCAGTTTGGCATTCTTGATGTTGTGCTTTGTAAGATTTTTTATTGCTCCTGTGCAGACTGATATGACTTGTGTATAGTTTATTGATATGTTTTGACCTTGATTTGTTTGCAAGTACAAGTCTTAAAATTTAATGAAAAATTTTGTTTATAAAATTATATATATAAATTTATTAAATAATACTAATTAAGTTTTAACGCTTTGTAATCAAGTTAATATTATCAATCTCTCTAGGCCCGCCAATACAAGATGAATCCGAAAGAAAGTTTGCGGGATCAGAAGTTTACCTGCGTTTTCATATTGACTGCAAGTACTTTTAAATACAATCGCCGTTATAGCAGGTTGCAAAATATGGACACTGTAAATAATAAGTTTTTTTATTAAAAAAGAAGAAAGAAAGAAAAGAAAGATTATCAAAAAGATTATAAACGCAAATACTCACAGGAGAATTGCAACCTCCACAGTTCTGCATGTCAGTAAGAATGTCAACGCAGGTAGAGCCACAAAGTGTTAAGTCAGAGGGACAGAAGCATTGTCCATTTCGACAAAATTGCCCACCCAAGCACTGCAAAAGTGATGAAAAAAGCATTCAAGTTAAAATGAAAGAAATTTATCAAAAGATTAAAAACGCAAATACTCACAGGGGCACCGCAAGTTCCGCAATTATTGGTGTCATAAGCGGTGTCAACGCAGGTAGAGCCACAAAGTGTTTCGCCGTCGGGACAGACGCAGACGCATTTTCCATTTTGACAAGTTTGCCCACTAACGCACTGCAAAAGTAATTAAAAAAGCATTTAAGTTAAAATGAAAGAAATTTATCAAAAAGATTAAAAACGCAAATACTCACAACGGTACCGCAAGTTCCGCAATTATTGCTGTCAGAATTAGCGTCAACACAGGCAGTGTTACAAAATTTTCCACCGTTAGGGCAGACACAATTGCCGTTTTGACAAGTTTGCCCACCAACGCACTGCAAAAGTGATGAAAAAAGTAATTAAGTTTAAAAAAAAACAAAAAAGGAAAATTCAAAAGAAGAATAAAAAGCTGCTTATACATGCATTAATACCGCATCTTCCACAGTTTTGGCTGTCAGAATTGGTGTTAACGCAGATAGAGCTACAAAGTATTTCGCCGTTGGGACAATCACATCGTCCATTTTGACAAGTCTGACTATCAACACACTACAAAATGATTACGAAAAGTTAGGAAGAGTATATATGTTTAAAAAAAAAAATTCTAACGACAGAAAAAAAAAAAAAAATTAATTAATACTCACGCATTCTTTGCCACATAATTTATCTTTAGCACAGCATTTTCCGTTTATACATTGATGTGGATTTTCACACTATAACGCAAAATTATTGTCATGATATTTGTTAATATTCTGAGGGTATAAAAAAATTATAAATACACACGCAGGAAGTTCCACACGAGCGTCCGTAAGGGCAGCATATACAATTGTTTACGCATTTATAACCATTAAGGCACTAAATTTACAGTATTTATTTGAATAGTTAAAAACGAATTCTATTAATGCCGAAAGGGTACGCAATTAGAGCCACATAAGGGTCGACCTTTGGGACAATTGGCGAATGTTCCACGCGATAAGACTATACATTAAAAAAAGAATTAAATTATAAATACAAAAAAGAGATCATACAATGACTCGGAAAGAACTTTACTGCAAACAATGACTTGAAAAACGACGAAAAGAACAAATAATTTTTTTGGTTCATTTTAATTTAATGATGTTAAAGAAAGGCAGATGTTATTAAGGACTTTTCAAGAACCAGGAAAACCAAGAATTCGAATAAACCTATAAAATTGGTGAATGCCTGATTTAATAAATGCATAAAATTGGCAAACGTTCGGATTCAAATAAACACAAACAATTAGAAAGGTTTAAATTCAAATAAACACACAATTAGGAAAATTTCGAATTTTAGTAAGCTGTGATTATTACTCCTTTTGAAATAAACCCCTGCCTATTAAACTACCTTCTTTGAGCACAATTCCAAGAAAAAAATTGAAATTAAATACGTAATCATATGTTGGCGCATTTATAAATGGTAACCAATTACGAATTGTAACGGCAACTGCTGTACAGTATTATCTGACTCAATAATAATAATAATAATAATAATAATAATGATATAAATAAAGAAATGCTAATGGGAACGAGCTGTATTCTCATCGCAAATAACACATGTGGGGAGTACACATCCGTGTCTAACTCAATTGCATGTTATGGGGAGTACATGGGCAGACGAAAGTCGGCAGCAGAAGAGGAGCATAGTAATATGTGCTAACATTAAAGTAAAATAGTGATAGATATGCGGGAGGGTGGATGGAAGATTCGATTAGCAGGAAAACAATATAGCAGCAGAAGAAATAACAATCATTACCTTCGAAAACATTCGACCCTTTATCGCAAACACCACACGTTACTGATCAACCGGTTCAAAAACTATTGTAAATACGTAATCATTATTGGCAAAATGTATTTGCTTTTTGTAAAACTATGATACGAAGTTACAGGAAGATTATTACTGCCAGGATTTGATGCCCAAGTTAAATTAATGATGAAATGTATTTTTGTTTCGATTACTTTTTTTGTTTTCCTCGTTCTACCGCAGTAAGTAAATAATTTGTGGATAGAACACTGTTGCACTCCCGCAGCCTGAGGGAGGCTGCGCACCTAAACATTCTAAATATCTTAATTTGAATACAATGGTCATAGAATATTTTCTTGGACACGGGGGACTGCGTGAATTTCCATTTATATTCATTCATCAATTTTTTGCGTTGTACTGTGTAAATTCTAGCCAGATTTATAGTTCGTACAATATCGGGCGTGCAATATAGTTATTCTCACTTCGATCCTTTATTCATATGTGATACTTGAAGAAACGATATGGGAGTAGCATCTTGCCGCCCGCTATCCTCATCCCTATGTATCCTATGTAATTCTTACATCTATCTTATAATTCTTATTTATTCTACTGTAACTAATAAAATGACGACCGACGAAATATAATCAGCCACCTATTTACGTACTGTATATCACGAGGACCCACTACGTATTGTTTTACGTGGCTTAAACATTGTCTTGCGTCATAAATAACTACGTAGTGAGGAAAGTAGCGGTGGGAATATCTTAGCATTAGGAATTTGAAAGTATAGAAGAGTTAGCGATGCATGTAATATAAGCTGAATCGAGCAAATAAACTTCCCCAATTTTACATGAATGGCACACTAGTTAACTTTTCTGCGCGTGAAAACTATTCTCTCCTACCGATAACACTTTATTTATAATTAATCTCGATATTTTTAAAATGATGATTTACGCGAAGGTGTGGAGCATCGATGCTTCTCATACAAAAAATAACACATTTATTCAAGGTGACTCGTGCAAAAGTCTCACGCATAATTGACATTGTATGGATCACGCAATGAAGCAACACTTCAATTAATATTGCACCGCTAATACTTTAAAGTTCGATTGATTTTTGTAAAATTGTAATTAAATAAAGCAACTAAGATATACTGTATTTTCACAGAGTAGTGATCACAATTTGAAATCAAAAAATCGAATGACTGTTCAGTTCTATTCAATTCGGTTTTAAATTTAAAAATCAAAGAACAGATCGGTTTTGTGCTATCATCAAATTTGAATTATAAATTACCTACTCTGTACATTCCACTCATTACCCATGTATTATCATTTTCCTGTCCATTTATTTACCTGCTCATTTACTATCCATTTAATGTACTTACTCTTTCACTCACCAATCTATTTGCTCGTTTATTATTAGCTTCATTTTCTCACCCACGACTCAATTACACGAATTTTTATTAAATATACAAACATTCAGATATTATTTAAAATCCTCTGAGATGGGTGATTTGATGGCGTGTTTATAGCTGGATATTACTATTTTGAAGAAATTAGATGAGCAAAGGCATTTGAAAATCATCAAATTCTTTTAAGATAGGTGATCATGGCATATTTATAGTTGGATAATACTATGACAAAGAAATTGAAGTTAAAAAAAGATGAACTTATGGCATTCAAACATTATCGAAAATTAACCGAGAAGAACGATTCATAAGAAATGAATAAGGTTGACATTGCTACGACGAAGGAATTGGAGTCAAGAATAGGGAAAATATGGGATTTGAATATTTTAAGAAATCGGCCGAGACGGGTCACACGAGTGGGATGGTACATAACGATGGTCACTGCATACAGTACGTATTATGCACCACATGTACATAGTCAATAATTATTCGATTTCTATATTCGGAGTTAGGGACATCGATGGGGTCAATTACGTAAAGAGAGTGCGTATGGTAATTGGATCAACATTTCCGCTTACGTATTACTTTAGAAGTTCACAACTGTACGTATTTTGCCAACGATAATCCCTTAATTTCTAGTTTTAAATGTTCCTATTGTAATATTACTGATCGTCAAGTAAATACTGCACCAATGATTATTCATACTGTGTTTGTAGTTGCACTTGTCTATAAACGATCAGCAGAGTTCTAGTTGCTATTTTCGATCACGCGGGGGGTGTTCTCCATGGATATTTCGTGCGTCACCTTTGCGTCACTAATACAGCACCCTTGCAGGTGCGAACACAATTATTTCGAGTGAAATTTCCGAATTACGATAACTCCTTGCATTAATGAAAAATATACTGTACGTCTATTCACGTGCCTAATAACTGATTAAATGATCAGCACGTAACGAAATTCGCGAAATTTGCGCGAAATCGCTTGTCCTTATTAATATCCCACGAAATTAATAATACAGTATTTTAATGTAAAAATTTTATTAATAAAATAAATTTTTAACAAACAAATATCAAATAAACAAATAAATAAAATTTTAGTTAAAAATAATAAATAAGATTAAATAATAATAACAATTAATATAAAAAATTTTTTAATTGATAGAATATAAACTTTAGCTTGTTTATTATTTCCTTTAATTTTAAATTTATTTTGTTTTTTAATAAAAATTTTTAAAAAAATTCAAAAGAAAATACTTGATAAAATAAATAAAGAATCTAATTAAAATTTAGAAAAAGAATATTTTTTTATTTTATAAAATTTTTAATAAATTTATTTTCGAGTTTTTCATAATCTATAAAAATACCATATTGTCTAAGAGTTTTTGAATTTATTAATTCCAAGTGGTATTTCTACAAACAAGACTATAAAAATTTTTTAGTGAATATTGATCAATTATATTAAAATATTTAATAAATATTTCTATTATTAGATGTTCTTGTTCATTTCATTAAATGATACCTAATAAAAAAATTAACATTATTTTATCATGATTTTTTCAATTACATCTATTTATAAACATCTATAATTGAAATATTGTTTCATAATAATATTCAAAATGATTATAAACAAATAAATTTGCATAAATATCTAAAGTTGAAAGTATAATATTATCCAAAAAATCTAAAATTGAACAAAAACCTTTATTTTTAAAATTTTTAAAAACTTTTAAAAATCTGTGTTTTAATTTTAATCTATTCAATATATGTAATATAAAATAATAAATTTATTTGCTATAGTTTAAGTTTTTATGTTAAATTATATTTTTATTAAAAATATTTTATATAATTTATTAAAAAATAGATAAAATTTAATTATAGATGTTTCACTAGTAATTAATAAATGAAACATGTAAAGGTTCAAGTATAAAAATAAATTTAATTGATTTTATTTAAAATATTACTAGAATTAGGATTTAAAAAGTTTTTGAATAATTAAATTTCTTATATTTACTTGTTTAGAAAAATTTATTGGAACAAATACAATATTATCTTTTAAATATGATTTATTTCTAAAAATTCTAATAAATTTATAATTGTTTTTAAATAATTGTTTGTATTTTTTAATTAGAAAATATAAAATTTATAAGTTTTGTATTTTTAAAATTTCTCATATATTGATTTTCACAGGTAATATTATGTTATAAATAAATAAAAATTCTGTCAAATTTTTAATAAAAAAAGTTGAAATATTAAAATATTATTTTAATTTTAATTTGTAATCATTATAGTTAATTAATTTATTTCATATTTTATTATACAGTATAATATATTTTAAAGTTAATTGATTTTTATTAAATCAGATTTATAAAGTAAAGAATTTTTGAATAAATAAATGGTATATTTGAAATATTTATTGAAATATTAATAAGTATTACAACCATATAAGAAACCTTTCCCGTATATCAGTGGTACAGCAAACAAACAACTGAACTCTGGACAAAAGCGAGAAAGAATGCATACGCAAAGGTTACTTTGTAGCTACAACGCAACTTCTCATCCAAACTACAATGAAGAAGTCCTAGCAAAGAACCAGGCCAACCTAAAAGTCATAACCAAACAGACAACAGTAAAAAAGAAGTCCAACAGTACAGAGAAAACTATAAGTTCAGTGAAGTAAAACCTGGTGGATATAGAATCCACTCCAGCTCAAACACAAATATAGCAACATCAGGCCTGCAGCCCTTAAGCATATAAAAAATAGATAACTCCAGCTCCCCATTCTGGAGTGACTACTTCAAAAAAGAGTCTGATCCAGCAAACATTGGAATAGGCATAGCTGCAACTCGCGAACTGGAGAAAGAACTCCGAATTCAACTCTATGTCACATGAATAATCACAGTTCAGATGGACTCGGATATAGAAATGAAGCTGAAAAATGAAAATGTGATCAGCAAGAAGAAACAGCCAGAGACACAAATGAATAGCATGAAAACTGTGCCCCTTCACTGAATAAAGAGAAAACCAAAGAGAAAGTAGAAATATACTCACAAAGCAGTAAACCTTACCCAAGATTCCCTTTGACAGAAGCACAAGATACAGATGTGAGAGAACGAAACTTTGCATACAGACCAAAAAAGTTCTCAGCAAACTCACATACCATAATATAGCATATATATCCAAGGCTCTGAACCTCCAAAGGTCTGATCAGTATCTATAGTGAGAAATTCAATAATCAGGAGTTAATTACTGCTTTTTTTAGTGATTCACAATCAGCCAAGGACACCAGTGGCATATACTTACCAATAATAGACAACCTAATACTGGGACATATGTCAGATATAAGAAACATAATTAATAAGATGAACAGTGTCACAGTCTGGGACATCCCCTTGGATACAACCTTTCACAATATAGAACAGACTTTTGCAAAATTTGGTCAGATCAGCAACATCTCAATTTCAACACAATGTATATAGCAGTCAATCACTATTACGTACACAGAAAATACAAACAAGTACAAGCTCCTAGAGAATTAGAGCATCTAGTGCAAAGTAGATTCACTCAGAATATTTGACTCAGAATAGTTTCTACAATAAATGAAAGATAGAGATAATTTCTTCCTCAAACTTACCAACCTTCCTTCAGATACAAATGCTTTCAGCTTGAAACATATATGCCAACAAACAAGGAGCAAGACATGCTACATTACCCAAAAAATGAATTAAAAATGCAAGTGCTACACTGTGATCAGCTTTGAAAATGAGTAAGATATGCAACAAACAGCCTCAACAAACTACACTCTTGAAGAAACAATTATCAAATGGCAGCCAATAGAAACTAAATTAAGTGCCATCTATAATGCTGCCTCACACCTAGCAAAAGACTGTTATATTAAAGAAAGAAGACAACAATAGCGAAATTACAAATAAGAACAAGCAGAGAGATTTGGTCAACTATACATACATTTCAAACCTATCAGAACTACAAGTATCAAAAGGCTAGTGAAGAAGAAAAAAAACATAAAACCCATATGCCCAGGATCTTATGCAGCAGCAACCAGATCCAAAGCAAAACCCAACCCAACATTCAGCAGTCTAGAAGAAACTCTTCATCAAATCTTTCACAATATACAAAAAATTAAAGAGAAGATTGCTAACATCAAAAAAGCAATAATAGAATTAGACAAAAGAATTGTAAACATACAAAACTGGGATAAGAATTACAATTTCAACATGGATAAAGACTCACAAGTAATCCTAGACACCAATAGCTTGGAACAAGTAGACAGTCTGATTCAAAACATTTAACAGCAACAGCACCAACTACGAACATCAATTGGCAACGTGAATAGAACAATGATTACCCTAGTCAGTACTATTTCAGATCTCATTCCCAATGACAAAGGAAATACAACACATAACAATCAACATTTATGAACATGTGGAATCACAATAGTAGCAACAACAACTCTGATAAAGCTACAATCAATAGTAAAGAGGAACTAGAAACATAGAATATTGATACAAAAGACTATCAATGTCATGATCACCTTCAAGAAACACATATCCAAAATATAAATACTAGTAAAAATACTACTGATAAGATACACAATGCAACATATAGCAATAGCATGGAACATTATAGTTATCACAGAAATCAACAGATCACATTATCTTTCGAAGCACTGGAGACATGAGAAATATCAGACTATTTGGATACACAAAGAATCATCAATAATAGGCCAAGATCTCAATATAATAATAAACAAAAATATTGCACACTGGATATACAAATACAAAACCCTAGTAGGTAGACTTATAGCCACAGACTTAGCTTTTCCACACAAAGAGAAAATGCAAATAATAAGTGTCTACTTTTCGGCACAAGACATCGATGGGAAGAAGACCATTGTAACAAATTTCTTTACCAAATAGATAATAGAAGTAATCATAAATAGCTGGCATCTTATAGTAATAGGTGACTTAAATAGAGTACCCAATTCAGCCATAGACAGATGTGATCCCAAAGAGAAGCCCAGACATTGATCCACTGGGACTAACAAATCCTGACTTTGCTTAACAATAAATTGGAAGACATATATAGAATACACAACCCTGTGACCAGAGTATATACTTGGAACAGAGGAGCCAAAAGTAGTAGAATAAATCAATATAAATCAACCTCCTGGCAACCTGGCAGTCAAGAAGTGCATCAATTGAAAATTACACTGCCCCTCTAATTCAAAGTAATCATATCTCTATAATAACTAAAATAGAGGTCTGGAGTTTAGACAAACCTAAGCAAACATTGATTCACAAATCCAACCATAGGTACAATTGATAACTCATAACTTCAAAACAATAGAAAGACTTTAGTGAACAAATGAAACAAGAAATCCAAAGGCAGAACACAAGTGGAAACAATCAATTGATAGATCAAAGATGGAACAGTTTCTGCAACATTATCCAAAAAGTAGCAAAAAAATACATTTAGAGAAAGAAAACACATTGCAAAAACAAATAACAACTATATTATATTGAACTAGAGCCTCTTATTATCCAACTTCAGTACTTCAAAACACAACTCAAAAAGGAAAGTGAACAACCAGCCAAGAGTAGCACATCACACAGCCCCACCATTTTTCAAGATATTCACGACAAACTTCCTGATATGGCAGTATATTTAAACAACCTCAGAGCCACCTATTCCATCTCCTTCACTGACAAATAGATCCAAATAATATACAACAACATAAAAGCCCATAAAATAGTAGCCAAAGCAATTATCTATAGAAGATACAATACTGCAATAATAAAAAGAATTCAAATTAAATAATAATATTTTGATAATGACAAAAAAGCAATGATAAATAGTATTCTAAAAAGATCTAGAAGGCGTATACACTTAGACAGGCTAATTATACAACAAAAAGATGCAGTACAAATAGTCACAGATCCTGAGGAAATCAAACAGAGAACAAAAGAACACTTCTACAATTGGATCACAATCAGAAATATTTAAAATCTTGAGAACCACCTCATTGGCAAAAAAAATACAGGCCAAAGTTGAATATTAAACAGTACATATACAAAAACTTCACCAAGGAGATTTCCATGCAAGAACTGAAGTCAACAATTCAACAATATAGCTCAAAGTCTACTCCAGGCCTAAACCAAATTCTCTATATAGTCTACAAGTACATTAAAACAAGAACTACAGAGGAATTGCGATAAATTTTCAATATCATTATCAGGCACAGAAACACTACAAAAGAATGGAGCAGAGAATACATATATCCAATACCAAAGCCAAAAGACTAGGCAAATAATCATAATATTATCAGACTGATTACACTGCTGGATGCAGGAAGGAAAATCTTCACCAAAATCATTACAGACAGACTAGTCAAATGCCTGAATAAAAACAATGTGTTATTAGAATTAAACTGGATAGCTCTTCCAGGAAATAGCACCCAAGATCCAATCCACATACTCAGTAGTATAATAAAATATGCAAAAGAATACAAACAATAACATGGGATTCTCAGTTAAGACATGTCTAAGGCATATGATTCAGTCAACCTTAACATGCTCGAACTAGCACTTCAAAGAATCAAGATACCAAACCAAATTAGTAGAATCATTTTCAATATTTTCCAATATAGAGAGAACAGAGTCCTGATCTGTCATGGTTTAACAGAGGACTATCAAGTCAGAGAGGGTATAGATCAAGGAGATACCATATTCCCTATATTCTGGAGGATATTCTACAATTCACTACTGAGCATGGTCACATCCTGATACAAGGGCTACACAATAAATTCAAAAGCATACTCAAACCTTAAATCTGGATGGAAAAAGAAATCAACTAACATTGCAGTCAGTGCATTCATGAATGATACAACATGAATAACAAACAGCAAAGCTGACCTTCAAAGAATAATATACATTGCTGAAGAATTTTATCACACAAATGACATTAAAATTAATTCTCAAAAATCACAACTAATAATCATCAACAGTTCAAAAGAAAACTTACAGCAAGGAGTCACAATGGACAATTAAAGAATCAAGGGATGCCCCTCTAACATACTAGTCAGAATTCTAGGAGTATGGTATAATAGTTTAGGATAGAAAGACTTCAAAAATATCACATAAAACAAAAAGTAACTAATACATATACATTAATAGGCATAAAAAAAGTCATTGACAAACAAGTTCAATATATAATTAATCATGTCCTAATGCCTAGCATTGAATACTTATGCAATGATATCATACTGATAAGACAAACATGCAACCAGCTAATAAGCAAAATAGCTTCTACTTTCAAACACAAGATAGGTCTTGCAAAAACAGTCCCAAATAACATACTTTACAACAAATATGAGTACCATATTATGCATATCTGAAATAGACAGATACAGTTACATGCAAGCAACTGGTGTATCAGGATTAACAAACAAAACATTATAGGAGAAATCACAAGATATCAACTCCAAACACTACAAAACATGTACTGGTCCATCAAAGAAATATACAATAGCATATAGGATTCCTTCTTAAAACCAGATATAAATCTCACCTATGACACAATCTGGTTGCTCAGAATACATGGCTTTATCTTTCAAAAAACACAACACAATAACTTCCAAATTATTGTGGAAATAGACACCTCTATTGAAGACACCACAGATCTAAATTTCTATAAGAAAATTTGTTCTAGTCTAAAAAAACACAACATTATGTTTACAGGACAACTCCTGAACAGCAATAAAAAGAAACCCCTCAGCTGGTTTCAAGTCATCAAGCTGTACAATAGAGCTCTACCTCGCCCAACTCCCACTTGGTTCTTCACCCTTCAATGACAATTACAAGACTGGCTACTTACTATCACACACAATGACAAATTAAAACCAATTTTTTTCTCCAATATATATCTACAATTCAAACAAACATTGCAAAACCACACTGGATCACAACAGAATTAATAACACAACAGTAATTGGAGAACACAAAGAAAAATCAATGCTAAGGAGACCACGTACAAGCATTACACTCAAGAACCCAATGAATTTTCATTAACAGAATGTAAAGGATGTGACATAAACCAAAACAGACAACCTATCCATCCATGTACCTTCAATACCTCAAAAGGAAATGCAGTAACAATTCCTGTACAGCAGAATAAAAACTCCACATGAATAAACACAACAAATACTACTAAACTCAGAAATGGGGTCTCACCTAACTCAATTAGCATGGCATTACAAGAATATTTCTAATAAGAGAGAATCAAGCATAAGCAAGAAACAATTATCCATGTAGCTGAAGAAGACCCACATATAGTCTACCTGAACAAATTTCTCAAGGCATCCAAGCCGATGATGGAGAAATTAGTAGATATTGCCAAACAGATACAAGACAAGATCAACTTCAAAATCTATACAGACAAATTCCTGTCACAACACCAGAAAAGAAACTATATAGGCTTTGGATGAGTTATTATAACTAGGAGAGATCAAGAAATATGAAATATGCTTCCAAGGGCAAGTGAAAAACTTCCTCCCATCAACCAGAGTTGAGTTAATAGCCATTCTAATAGTTACTAGCATATTGCACCCATTTGATAGAACTGACATTTACACAGACAGTCAAGTAGCAATCAACAGTATTCATAAGGTTATCCAAACAAACCACATCACCAATCTAAGAAAACAGAAAAACCTTGGAATTCTACAACAACTAAAA
Source organism: Acaulospora colombiana (assembly GCA_910592055.1). Taxonomy (NCBI): domain Eukaryota; kingdom Fungi; phylum Glomeromycota; class Glomeromycetes; order Diversisporales; family Acaulosporaceae; genus Acaulospora; species Acaulospora colombiana. The sequence goes on along the minus strand of CAJVPT010000781.1, from coordinate 10,407 downwards.
GATTCAATCAAGAAAAACTACCTCAAACTCAACTTCTGTAAAATCAAAGTACACTCAGGCAATAAACACAATGATCAAGCAGATTAACTAGCAAAAATATATACAAGGTGGGGAATAAAACTAAGAAAAAAGAACATCGAGACTTGCCTAATATAAAATCAACAATTCACACACATCTCATAGTAGGACAACAGACTATTGAACATCCTATAAAAAAGATGACCCAAGAACTCATAGAAGTTACATATCTTACAAGATGGAAACTTCTCAACTGAACAAGAACTAATTTTAGTGACAGAGCCATCGAACAAATCCACTGATCAACAACAATGTCCATGCTACAATCAACATGTATGAATAAACAAAAACCAATTGGAAAGACCAACAACAGAGAAAATTCAATCTTTACCTCTAGAATAAAAAACTGTTCACCAAGACCAAACTTAATATACATTTATCAAGTATATACAAGAATGATTAATGTACAAAATGTGGAGAAAAAAAAATAAATACACATCCCTTTCTATGTCTTGATAAACAAAAAGAAACAAAAAAGCAGTTATAAGCTATTATTATCAAGAAACTGAGACAACACAGCATGAAAGAAGATCTGGAAATACAAATAACTAAATATAGAAACTATACATCTCTTAAGTATATCAAATATTTCAAAATCATAATCAAAGGTGCAATACTGAAAGAGATATATCACATAGCAATGTACTGCATTCTATAAAAATGAATTAGACTTTAATACATCAAGGAGATCAGACAAGAAACGAGCCAATACCTTCATCTAATCTGGAAATCAAGATGCAAAAACTTCTAAAGATGAAAAACTTAATAAGGAATCATCAAAAAGATAGAAAGAACTGTCAAGTACAGTACACAAATCAAACACACTTGGCTCAATAAGGCAGAAAGACACATCAAAGACCAATATATTGATCTGATCAACAGCTACATCAGAGAATACACTACAAACCTCATACACCTATCTCATATCTTCAAAATTTTATTCAGTACTAGCTCAGCCTTGATAGGTTAGTTTCACACTTAGGGTGGCGACAAGCCACGAGATAAGTATCTCTATTGAACTAAATTTGGTTAATATAGTGTTGTGGGCTATCCCGGCGAGTCTATCGCTAATCCGTAGCACCTCGTATAACCCAGACTTCTCAAGAATACTCACAAATGACACAAAGAAGAGAACGCCTCCTATAAAGAACACTTAAGGAAGGCAGAGGCATAGTGATTGACTTGGTTGAAGATAAGTGTCACTTTATTGTGTTCTGTTTCTTTGGTATATCACTAACTCTTATCTCTATTCTCAATGAGGGCTGTTTTTCCAACACATTTAACTCTATTCTCAAGGAGAGCTGTTTTCCTAACACATCCAGCTCTACCTTTTTAGTATACATTGGTAAGCTATTTATACTTTTCTAACTAACAATAGGTTATCTACTTTATAATTGGCTATACTAACTCTAAGCTTTGCTAAACTTTCCATACTTTTTCAGATATATATAGTTTTCTTATTAGTACCTGAGCCTTATCTATAGTTTCTTATCTTGCAATACTCAATCTTTCATATCAGACTTTCAGGTTTTTGGATTCTAGACCATTACGTGTAAATCTCGTCACCCATATGAACCATAATACCATAGTTTTATTGATGTCTTGTTTGATTCATTTTCTAGTAGTAATATCAATTTTGTCTTGAATTTGTGATTTATACTTTTCTGATACTTTTTCCATTATTTTTATGTGGATCCTTTGATATCTATTACTTTGATGGTCTTGTTGAATGATAATAAATCTTGTTTCTTGAGAAGAAATTCTTATCTTGCAGTATAACTATTAATATTGTATAATCACTTCCTGTCATGTTTGATATATTCTTATTCTTAAAGAGAATTATTAAGAATTGTGTCATACTATGGGACATCCACAAATAATCAATTCTACTTTTACTTGTAGAGTTTTGCCTAATAGGTGATTTGTTTTTTCCTTCCCAAATTACCTGTATATCTATAAAGTCTCCATCTTCAAGAAAAGTAAAAAATCAAATTTCTGGTTTCCATGATGTTTAAATATTATTTTTGCATTTTTTTTTTTAAACCCTAGGTCAGGCTAGGTATATGTGCTTTATTAAATATTTGTATACTATACATTTTAAATGATTTGCAAAGCTAAAACTTTACCTAACTCACTCATCACTGTTTTGTCTTAATATACCAAAATACAAAGTACAACTTTGGAAGTGATTTATCACTCCATTATTGATTCAGGTGAATACCCTTCCAACCTTTAACTTAATTGCCCACAGATCACCACTGCAGATCACTATCCATTGTTCTAATCAAACTTAAAACCCAACCACTTCATTCCATAAGTAACACCTTTGTGTAGAATTTTTTTCAGGCTTTTATTTTCTTGAGTTCCTTCCTTTGGTAGAGGATTTTACTTTTGGGAACTGATAGTTTTAAGCTATATGTGTCTGAGGGTCAGTTAATTTTTTCTACTCTGCAGATCCCTTTTAAATATTTCTATTTGATTATCTTCTCACATCTTTTGTTCCAAATAATTTTTTCATTTGGTTGCATACTCTTCTTTGTATCTTTAAAATTCATATTCTTACCTTATTACCAATTCTTTTTTCATAGCATTTCAAATCTGTTATTTTTAGAATTAGGTCTCTCCTTACTAGCTCTTTGCAAAAGCTTAAAGTGCCCTGACTGGTTTTTGAGGTCTGTTCTACCAGTTTAGAGATCTATTTATCTACTTCAGCTATTTCTTCTTCATCATGGATAATCAGCCTTGCATGTTTTTTTTCTGCTTCTTTTTTCCTCTCTTGTAAGAGCCTTCTAAAGTCTCTAAGAATCCCATCTTATCCTTTATTCCATGCTTCCTGTAATTGTTTTTTGTATGCTGAACACTCTAGTAAATGTTCAAAAGTTTCACTTTGCTGACTACATGTAATACACTTCACTTGTTTGTAAAGGTCAGGCCTTTTAGTTGCCAGCTTGTTCAAATTTGGTAGCTCATCATTCATTAGCTTTATGAGGAAGCTTTTTTGTTGCAATTGTTTAAAGGAAGTATTCTAGATGTGTCTTTCTTTTATTCTTTTCCATACAAGGTTTCAAGTATGATCTTATTATTCTATAATTTGATGGCTTCATCTTTTTTCAGTTCTGTTTTGTTGTGTCTACTGGAAGGCAGTTGTTTTATTGTTTACTTTTTTTGATAAACTGTCTTATTGAGTCATCCAGTGTTTTTTTTTGCTATCTAATTTCTGTAATGATCTTGTATGAGGTCAGCTCTTTTCATTTTATTGCTGGAAGTTTCAGAGCTTCTTTGACCAAGACATCTGCTTCTTCATTGTAGGGATTATTGGAATGTGACTTAACCTTGATAAGTTGCAGGTTTAAGGTCTTTTTCTTTACCAGTTATAATATTCATGCCCATAGGGACCAGTTTTTTTCCTTTAACTATCTTTTGTGAGTTTGCTTTGAATCTTCTCTTTCTATTGTTTTCTACTTGGAGATATAGGTCTGGCCATCTGTATGGATTTCCACATCACTATCCACTGGAACCACCAGAAGTATTGTAATAATTGCTACAAGTTCACACATGTTGAGGAGGGCCAACTATCTACTCTTGTCTAAAATCTACTTTCTCTACCCATATCTCCTATCTGGATCCATACTGCTCCTATTTTCATTTCTTCCTTTTCATGATTAATGAGTGATCCATTAAAGTAGAAGTTTAGTTTTTTAACATTGGATTCCAGGTTATATTGAAGTATTTCTATTAGGTGATCCTAATATACTTCTTTTATAACATTGTCTCTAATGATGATCTCTTTCTATCTTTCAATATCTACCTGATTTACTATATTGGTTGAAGCTAAGGTTTGAGGGTTTGAATCCATATTAGTAACCTTTTCCATTGTATCTTCTAGTGATGCCTTAGAGCAGGGAATTGTTAGTTATTTAGCTCTTCTGGTTAACTTTCTTGTATTGAGATATAAAACTTCATATATATCTTTAATATCTTTCTCTAATATATATATCTCTTCTTGTTTTGTACCCTCTAGGTATCTTGGGCACCTTGCTAATATCAATATTTGAGTATTATTATTAATACAGCAGTTGAAGTATTCAATATTGACTTTGTATCCTACTTTTGTCTGTTGTAGTTTTTTCTAGATTATATAATACCCAGCTTTCTTTGTAATTATTCATAGTTTTTGTCATTTATTACAGTCTGGATTAATTGCAACATATTCTGATTCCCACTTTATCCAATCTTTTTTTCACGCACTTATGAGTTAGTCTATCCTATTACTTGAAAGAGTTTTAATTAAAGCTTGGAACTATTCAGGAATGGAACCTTTATTAGTGTTCTGAAGTAGTTGGAGCATTTGCCAATCCCTAATTTCTTTAGTAGCTTGATCGATTAGCTGGTCTACTTATAGCAGGTTATTGTTTCTTAGTAATAATATAGCTTTTCTATATTCTTCTAATATACGATGTTCATTAATTAAACTATTTCTCTTGCTCCATTTGAAGATTTCTTGCCATTTTCAACTGTAAAAGATTATTTCTATATCTTTAGCCAACTTCATTACTTGAAGTGTAAAGTTTCCTTTATCTGATAGATGATTTAGAGAGTTGCATATTAATAGGTTAAGTGGTTCCCAATTCTTTATCTGTGCTTGTTTAAGTTGAATAATTGTGTGATTCCTGTGGGACCAGGATCATTTAGTTTATTACACAATTCTGTTATTTGACTTTCACGCTGAAGCATCCAGATACTTTTTAGGTTGTGAATCTTTGGGTGATATATTACACTATTAGATATAGATCTATATAAGGTACTCTTGTTTTTGAAGAGCTTCCTATATGCTGCCCGTAGAGTGTTACATATTTTTCAGAGTAGTATACTATACTGCATCCTGAATTCTATCCTTGGAATTAATACCCTTTTTAGAATATACAGGGTTTGTTTATCTATTAATTTCTTGTTTTTAAGAGCTCTAGTTATTATGTTAATCTCTTTTAGCATCCTCTCTTTGAGTTTAAATACAGTTTTTTGATTGTCGATCCAGATTCCTAGAAATTTTGTATATTCTGTCCTGCTGAGCTCCTTTATCACTTCTTTTTTATACAGCCTGAACTTCTTCTGGATAGCAATTAGAATTATTAATAGTAATTAGGACTAATTTATTACTATTAATTTGGGAATTATTGGCTTTGTAGAAGACTCTCACAGTTTCAAGGATTTTCTTTATATCCTTTTTGGATCTTGCTATTTATGTCATATTATTTATAAAAGCTATGGCCACATGTCTTGATTCTAGCCTTCTTGTGGTTTGTCCTTTGTGATCTGGATTTCAGGTGATTTACATTTTGTATCCTCTTTCTTTATCATTCTGAATTTTGCAGAATAAAGGATTATAGTATAATCGTCATAGCAGTAGTGAGATAGTTTTCTCTTGATTGATGCCATCCCCTGCTTTTATAGGTTCTATAAGGTCATTTTCAAAGATGACTTGAAATTCTTTGTCTTGAAATAGACTCAGTATGATCTTAATAAAACCTTTAGGTATTCTGATCCTTTCTATTGCTTTAACTAGTATATCCAGACTAATTATATTATAAGCTTTAGTGGTATCTTGGAAAAGTATCTATAGTTCTTTTTTATTTTCTCTTGCATCTTCACAGATATTGTTGAGAATTTGGATTGGTTTTGATATACTTTCTTCAGGAAGACCCACAAAGTTGGAACCTTTGAGGATGTTATTGACTTTATAGATATTTTTCATCCTATTAGTAAGGATTTTTGTAAAACACTTTCTTGTGACTTCTAATAGAACTATTGGTCTTGTGTTTATTAGCTCATACTCCCATGGTTTTGGTTTGGTTATGGGATATATATGGTTCTGTTTCCAACAAGTGGGGTTACCTCCTATCTCAAGAAGTTATTTAACATTCTTCTTAAGATTTTCTTTCCATTCTGACTCAGTTTCTTAAGTATTTTGTAGCTAATTTGTGACCATCCTAATACCTTGTTGTTTAGAAGTGTTTGAAGTATTTCATCTAATTCTGCTTGTGAAATTGGCTCAAGATCTTTATACCATAGTTTCTTGATATAATCCTTGGATCTATACTCCTCTTTCCAGTTTTTTGTAAGGCTATTGAAGTTGGCATCTCTTTTTTTAAATGCTTTTAGATGGTATCACTTTAGTTCTTTCTCTATTTCACCTGTTTTGGTTGTTATGTATTCTGTACTATCTTGTATAATCTTAACTCTGTCAAACAAAATTTTACTTCTTGTTCTATTTGTTAGGAAGCTTACCATTCTTCTCAAATTGAATTTTAGGTCATCACATCGTTGTTTCAGATCAACCTTGATTGTGTCTCTTATTTTTTTGGCTTCAATCTTTTGAATAATAAATTTCAATTCCTCTATTGCTCCTGGACATCCTTTTTCAATAATGACAGGGCATGTTGAAGATATTATATTGGATGCAATGGTTTTTGATCTGATGGTTAGGGCTATATGTTGTATTGTGTTTCTCTATTGCCAAGCTGAGGGTTTGCAGTTTGACTATTTTTCTTGATTCTTTAGCCTTCTTGAAGTTCTCTTTCAGCTGTAGATTTTTTCTATATACAGTATAATAAACTCTGAACTATATCTATAGATCTGTGGGTCCATAGCACAGTGGTAGTGCTCCCAAGTCACAATCACTAGGTCCAGAGTTAAATAACACATAAGGGCCAAGTGAAAAATAAGTCATAAGTAATATGAAGATCTCATCTATCTCATGATGATGATCTGGTGATCCAAGTATGACAATAAAACATGAACCAATGGGCCAATAATACAGTGGTTAGCATTCTATAAAAGGTCAATGATCACAAGATTTGGATTCGATTCCATCAATAAGACACAAGACCGGCTCGATAAGGAAAAGAATCTATCTATTGGCGTAACTGTAAACTAACTGATGTTTCTAATATAGCATCCAGTCTATATATAGATTGTGATCAGATTGTGATCCGAAATCGAATAGGATTACCATTGACACAATCACATTATCAATAAAAATAATAATAAGAAGAGTAGATCCCCAAACTGGTAGCATGCCTCTCAGGACTTATCCTCATACATGTGGCTGTACCGACTTTCACAGACTTGACTATCGGGAGGCCTTGGTGGGAGAAGAAATTCGCTAACCACTCCGAAGAATTGAAAACTGGGATCCAGGATACTGAATTTGACAGCCTGATAATTAGAATACTCTTAATAAAAATTGTTCTAAAAATAATTAAGATGGAATCGCGCAGGCTTCCCGTTTGTGATTGGGCTGGTAGTAGTGATACATAGCATTAGTTAAATATATATACAGCTATTCATATAAAATAGGTTTACTATAACATACAGTATATATATAACTACTCATTTGTAATAACTAAACAGTTATTATTAATAAAAATTACAAATTAAGTCTGTGAACCTGAAAGATCTAATACTCCAAACATGGCCAGAGGTAGTAACGAAGAGAAAGGAACTACTCACCAAAAGATACGAGGACAACAGCAGCCCCTTCACCAACAGATTCTGATCAATTACCCCTGTCCTTCCAATGCAACACCCATCAATGATCAAATGGCTAGCAACAAAAAAGAAAAAGCAACTAGACAATCAAAGGGTAGTGGTAAACCACATAATCAGGAATGAGGAGACATCTCTAATGTTCAAATGCAAAGGCTGTCTATTTAACAACCAAAAACTTAGAAAGAATTATAAAGATCAATAGCAATGCATAATGGAATAGTTTTTGACCCGCTCAGTAAATATCAAGATCCAAAAGAGCAGGACCGGAATCTTCTCAGATATCAAGAAACTGATACTAAACAACCTCCACTCAACAGACTTCAATCATCCTCTCAAGGAATTAAACTAGCAATAAGGGAAATCAATATACAGTCCCCAAACTTAGACATGCTTAGCATAAATCTGGATCCAATCAATGACAAAAGCTCTCATAGAAAGAAGAATAAAAGCTTCAACTAGGATGATTTAGAAGCTACAACAAATTGCAAAAAAACTAGTATCAGAGAACAACATCCATTTCTACACAGATGGCTCTTTCACAAGACGCACAATCAAGAGCAGGATAGGAATCGGCTGGATGGTCCAAATAAAGTTAGGCCAGGAAATCACCACCTTCCAGGCAGAAACTCAAGATACCCTATTATCCACCAGAGCGAAACTGACAGCAATACTCACAGCAATCTATACAGTCAGTCCAAATAAAAGGATTAATATTCTGACAGATAGCCAAGGTGCCATCAACACAATAAATAAAGCACCACACAAGGACTAGACCAAGAAACAGAAACTAGAAAGCCTTAATAGGATCCTAATCGATACAATCAGAGAAATCATCACAATACAGCATATCAAAATTCAGTGAACAAAAATAAAAGGCCACTCAAGAAACAAAAAAAATAAACAAATAGACAAACTAGTGGCCACTACACTCGCAGATAGCTTCAAGGACATCATAAAAATCCAAAAACTACAGACCACAAGTAGCAACACAATATTAAGATGGGACTAGTCCTTCGTGGATCTCTCCTTTAAAACAATAGGCAAGACCCTCCTAAAAACAAATGGACCAGTAAATGAAGGACACTACAATGAAATCAAATATGACTAATAAGACAAAAAAGCAAAGAGATAAACTAGAAACTAACTATGCAAACCCTTATGCCATCCAAAATATCCTCCTTCTAGACCAGCCTAAAAGACCACAGGAATAGAACTTTCTGATGAAAAACATGGTTCAATGAACATTTCACAATAGCAAACATGAATACACACAAATCATGGATATACAAGTCAGCAAAATATGTAATCTGTGGAAAACAGGAAGAAAGAGATCTACATCCTTTCACTTGTGGATCCAACAAAACAAGGCTAATCAAAAAACTCATAAAACTCTTGACACAAGAATGTGCATCAAGAGCCAATGGGAACAAACAGTCACAATCTATTCAAAGTAGATGGGTCACCTTCTCAGATCAGACAAAAAGAAAGGAAACTGGGAGACAGTAGAACTAACAGATGTAATTAGAGGGTCATCACACACAGGATGATTCAGGTAGCAGAAGAAATCACAGAAGATGAAAAGGAAGCCAAAGCTGAAGTAAAAAAGGCTACAGTACAACTTTGGCAAGAGAAAAGAAATATTTGGAGGCTAAGATATGACTTGGTCCAAGAATGGGAAAAGACACAGGGTATATCTAGGAAAATAAAATGAGAACGAACAGGAAACAACATTAAAATATCCAGAAAAGAAGTCTCATGAAATGAAGAAAACAAGACAGACACTAGCAGAAATTTGTACATAGAACTAACAAACTATAATATGAGAAACATACTACAAAATAGTTTCAGTATTAACTTTCTCTTTCATATAAATATCAATGTTAGTGGAGTCATTATATGCTAATATTCACCAAAATAGTAAACTGTAGCAAGTCGCAGGGTTCGTGAGATATTGAGTCATTAGTTTTTTTCCTAATATAAATATATTTTCTCGCAATTCAATTTGTGTATATAAGAGAATATTAATGCTTAAATAAAACTACATGGCATGACTTCACCAGCTTTAAAAAAAAAAAAAAAAGGATTAAAATTCATATATCTAAGAATAAAAGCCCAAAAAACAAGAGATGCAATCAAAGCAACTCTAAAATGAAGGTGTGAAGATCTATGACACAATCAAAAAAGAATAGTTAACTCCTTGACAAATCAAATTAGAAGTAAGATCAGATTTGATAGAATCAAAATCAAGAAAAATAATACTGAATATATTACAACACAAAAAAGTAAAATTGAAGAAGAAAATAGAAAGTATCATACAAAGATATTCAAAAAATAAAATTCTAGTTATGATAGTCTACCAAAGAATTGAAAGATAAGTACAAGCCTAAATAATTTATACAAGAAGTTTGATATAAAAAATTACTTGAACTAGTCTCCTAAGAAGAATTAAGTAAAACATTATATATACTTTCAAATAATAAAGCTTTAGATAAATCACAAATTAGCTATAAAATGCTTAAAAAATTAAGCCAAAAAGGAAAAGAATTCTTGCACTAGTTGAAATTATGTCATTCGACAGCTAAATTATTGCCAAATTTAATTAAATTTAATAATAAAAATATTGATGAATTCTTTTTGGCAATCAAAAACTTGGCAATCAAAAATTTAGCAATCAAAAATTTGACAATCAAAAAATTCGGCAATCAAAATTTATTAATTAAAAGTTTAATAAAAAATTCATCAAAAATTCAATAACTATTCAACAAAAATTCATTAAAAGTT
>CAJVPT010000780.1:0-25851 GCA_910592055.1 Acaulospora colombiana | reverse complement strand
GTTTTGGTATATTAAAACAAAATGGTGACGAGTGAGTTAGATAAAGTCTTAGCTTTAGTGAATCATTTAAAATGTACAGTATACAAACGTTTAATAAAGCATACATACCTAGCCTGACCTAGGGTTAAAAAAAAAAAAATAAATAAAAAATAACTTTCAGATATCAGAAATAAAGAAGAAACTATCTATTAGTCAAGTGATTATTGCATATATAGATAATACAATCTGGATAGCTAGATCTAAACAAGATATGATGAATAGAAAAGGTTGTGTTCTCAGATGGTATAAGCAGTTGTTTATCAAATTATTGAAAAATAAACTTGCTCAGGAGCTCACTCAAAAATTTAGAATAGTATAATTATAAAATCTAAATAGAATAACTATCAAATATATTGGATAAAAAAAAGATCTATTGAAAAATTATTATCAATCTATCAAGAGATACAATAAAAAAATCAAAAATTTCAAGAAAACATAATCTTTACTCCATATCAGTTCAGTTATAATTATATTGATAATTCAATTCTATATCATCCAAATCTATTTAAACAAATAACAATAGTCTCATCTTTAGACATATATTTTTTATCTTAACTTAATAGTTTAAAAGTATACAAATAAAAAAATTACTATTACTTTCTGGTAATTTAATAGATTGAATATTCAATAATACAAAATAACACAGACTTGATATTCAGGATATAATAACAATATATAAAGAAGTAATAATAAAAAACTGGTATATTTTATTAATAGAGCAGACTATTTATACAAAAGAACATATTAAATAATTATCTGATACTTTTAGATTTAATTAAAACAATAGATATAGAAACTTTACTTTCTATACTGATAAATTCTTTAAGAAAGAAACAAGAGATATTAAAACAGAGTACAAAATGGATTTTATTTTATTTATTTATTTTTTTTTTAATGCCGATTTTTATTGGGACTTAGTTTAATTTGAATGTACAGATTTTTACATCAGATTACAATTTTTCAAACTAACTAATAGCTATTCTAAGAACCGCTTGTCGCAAATCACCTGTCGAAGAATCAGGTACCAGTGTTCAGAAGATCCACTGGGGCACTATTTTATTAAGAACTACTACTACTAAATTTGATTGCGCACCGTGCACCTCTATCTATGTATGACGTCCTGTGAATGGATAAGATCTTTATCTCGATTGTTGGCTGTCCGTGGATTACCTACTGGGAGTCTGTGTCTCTATATTTCTTAAACGGGAGAAGAATGGGGAAAAAGGGGGGAGGGGTCGGCTACTATGTCCTATTTCAACTGGGGAACCGCCCAGGGTACTACTCATTCAAGTAATCCAGTAAAACCTGTGGCTATTAGAAATCTTACAGCGGTCCTTATCAGATGATATGCAGTCTTCAAGCCTATGCTGCTTATTTAAGAAGGCGCAACTCTTCCAAAGGTAAGCTAAGTCATCTTGAGGACCTTCTATTCTTGGCAGACATTTCCACTTGAGAACCCTTACCACGGGTGAGAATGGTGGATGGTATATTATTTATATTATTATAATTTAATTAATTATATATTATTATATAAATAATACCAAATAATTTATAAATATAAATGTTTTTTTTTTTGCAAGTTTTATAAATTTTTGTTAAATAATAATTGCTAAATTTTTAATAAATAGTTGTTAAATTTTTGTTAAATTATTAATAAATTAATGTCAAATTTTTAATAAATAATTTTGTAATGAACTTTTAATAAATTTTAACTAAATAGTTATTGAATTTTTGATGAATTGTTAATGAATTTTTTGGTAAACTTTAATTAATAAATTTTTGATTGCCGAATTTTTTGATTGTCAAATTTTTGATTACCAAATTTTTTATTGCTATTTTATCGCCAAAATGTAATATACCAAGTGGCAGCAATTAAAAAGAATTTGGCAATATTTTTATTATTAAATTTAATTAAATTCGGCAATAATTCAGCTATTGAATAACATAATTTTAACTAGTGTGTTGTTTATATAAACATATTTTTTTGATCTTATTTTTCTTAAGGAAATATACTGCATATATATATGTATTTACATAATATTGTATTTGTTGAAATTTTGTTTGTTGTGATATATACTGTATGTTTCTTTACTATGTAGTCAATAAAACTTTGATGTCTCTTTGAATTTTATAGGTATTTGAATTTATATTAATTTATTGATCTAAATTATTGCTTGTAAGGTTTCTTTTGATATCTAGAAAGATATTAATCTGCACTGACCTGGCTAAGAGCTTTGTGAGATTGATATTGAACTTCCAAGAGCTTACCGTAATTCAAATTTTATTTTTGTTTATTCTTTTGAAAAAAGAAAATTTTTTATAGAAAGGTTAAAAGTTTTTAAATACTTATTTGTTCCTATACTATAACTGATTGTTCTATAGTTTTTTTATAGTGTTTCTTGTAAATAGATAATCTTTGATATTAGTTTTTTCTTGTTTTTTGATCTGGCTTCTCTTTTTTCAAAAAATTATCAAAAAATAAAATTTTCTGAGAAAATAAGAATTAGTGAAAAGAGTTTTAACTTTTTATATAAATATACAAAACAAATATTAATAAAATAATATAACATTTTTCTATTTCTAATATAAGATATATTTAATATTTAAAACATAATAATAAGTTAATACAATCAACAACAATACAAAATTACATTATAAATAATTACTGTAATAACTTAGAATAAAACAAAAAATAAAAAATATAATGGAAAAAAAAATAGTCTTTATAATTTTTAATAAAAAGTTATAATTAATTCAATAATAAATTACTCAAATTGACTATTACATTGAATATGATGATTATAATAGATCTTTTATTCACTTTTATTACTTTTTTTTTTAAACACTAGCTCATCCCTATGTTGTGATGATGAGGGCTTTATTTAGATATGGAGAAAGTCTGGGGACAACCAAAATGAATAATTATCCATATTGTCTAAGGATTTGCAGATCAACGAATAGTACAAAGAGCTAACTATTTACATTACACCCAATCAGGATAAGATAATTACATAACCGTTTAGTGTAGATTTTCTACTTACAAAAACAAAACTTTGAAAATAATGGAGAGATATGACAATTAACACTATATTAAATTCTCCACTACATTATAATATTTCCTAGGACCTAGATTCATCAGGTGACTTATTGCTATCCCATAAAAGGGAGCTAATGTATCAAGAATTCACCTAAGCTATCTAGCACTACTGATGTTGAGGATTTTTCATGTGAAGCCTTAACTACACTAGCACTTAGAAAAAATTTTTTATATAAATATGTTCAGATCTTGTTCAAATAGACTTGATATTATTGCTTTGCGAGAAAGGTGGTTCCAATGAGAGATTGGATATATCAAAAACCTCCCGACCCTTATGTTTCTTATGATGTGTTGTTGAAGGAGGAAGGGAAGAGAGAAGAGGATATTATATATCCAATGTGTCTTGAACCAGCTTCTTTTCTTTTCATAGTATCCATAACGTAAGAGATTTTATATCCTGTATCCACCCATACCAGACTCAATGACTTATGTGAACCCCAGGTTCTTATGGATACTAAGGAAATACATTCAGACATATGAGTTGACCAATGGTAGCTTGTTTACATCTTTTACTAATGTAAAAATATCTGTCCAATCATGGTGTGAGAAACTTTGTACTACTAAAAATTCAGGGTCAAACTAAGGTAGACAAAATTCTCCAGAAAAATCCAAAAATGAGCACTATTAGAGTGCAAACAATGACAAAGAGAGTGGGAGAGGAGTCTCTTGTCACAAACAATACTTTGTATTATTTCTCTATAGTATGAGATAACTGTACATTAGTTTTTCTTCCTTTCAGAACTTTCTTGCCATTGATAAGAAGGGTATTGCTTGACTTTTTGATCATTTGCAGTCAAGTTTTTGCTTGAAGAGGAGTAAAAACAAGAGGGAGAAGGTATAGGGATAACTCTTGAAGTTTCCTTCAAGTTGGTTTAAAGAAAGTGGTAAAACTATATTAATGCTGAAGTATAAAAACTTCTTGTGAAAGTCTTTTTTGTGTGTGGTTAGAAGATCAGCGGAAAGAGTTTTTGTTGATTGATTCACTTTTATTATTAATTCAATACAAATTAAATAAATCACAAAAGATATATCAACTCTTTTCACTAATTCTCTGACCACACACAAAAAAGATATTTACAAGAAGTTTCCATACTTCTTTGCTAATAAAGTCTTAATACTTTTCTTAAAACAACTTGAATTATGGCTTCAAGAGTCGCTTCTATTCTTTCCTCTTTTGTTTACAAACCTCTTCACTCAAAAACTTAACTTCTAGTAATAAGAAAAGTCAAGTAATATTTTTGATACCATGGCAATAAAGTTCTTAAAGGAAGAAGAACTGACTGTGAAGTACCTTAAGGCCTATTTAACCTTTGAAGCAAAAGGTGTATAGAGATTTTTGATGACAGAAGGGCTTATTTTTCTCTTTTCAGTTACTTGTGAGCCTCTTAGAGCTATTACTTTCATGATTTTCTGGGAAATTTTACCTACCTCAGTTTGATTCTAAATTTTGGATAGCACAAATCCTCACCAAATATAATTGGTTAACATGAAACACATTAGTTTTTGAAATATAAACAAACCCCTATTGTTCACATTTATATGTTCTAATAACATTATTGGTGATTAAAAAGAAGGTTCTAAAAACGTTTGCCCCCAAAAAGCTCACATTCCTTAATAAAAACTTTTATGATATCAAAAGACCAAGTGATAGATAATGTGAATTACAAACTTTTATCTCTTACCTAAGTTCCTCAAGTGGTGACAAAGTTTTAATGAAAAAAGCTGAGGTCTAAATACTTCCCTTGAGATATTCTAATCCAGTGCTCACTTAAATGAAAGATCAGTTGGATTGATTTGTTCAATGTCACAGGTGATAAAAAAAAAGATCTCTTCTGAGATTTGAGTGAAGAAAGAAAACTATTCCAATTAGATAGATTCTTTTTGAGAAGAGGTTGTTTTTATTTTTGGATTTTTTTGATGGGCCTTAAATTGTTCCCTTTCCCTTATCATTCCTTCCCTTTCTCTTTTTTTAGCTTAGCAATTTATTGGTTTTTAGGCAATCTATAGTGACAAACTATTGGCAATAATCCTGATAGATAGAGGTTATTATCAATTTATTAGGAGAGTAAAATATTGTTTCCAAAATTTGACTTAGAGTACTTTTGTATGAAGATGAGTTAGTCACTTTGTGAAAGTTTGTAAAATATTGTAAATTTTTTTTAATTTTTTCAATAAAGATATGCCATTGTGACATGATTGCAGGTTAAAAAAAAAAATAATAAAATAAATAAATAAATCACAAAAGATTATTTTACAAAATAAGCAAATAAAAAAAATACTTAAAATATTTAAAATTGGCTTCAATAAATAGAAATATATATGTTTAAATCAAATATAGATAATTATTAATATTATAATATACTTATATCTTTTACATATATAAAAATTCTATTAATTATTAAATTTAAAAACAATATATTAATATATATATATTTTTAGCCTGCAGTTAGCCAATATGGATTGTCCCTTTTATTGTAATATATATTTTGGTATTTATATATTCTATGATTTCTACATATTAACTCATCCATTTACAAAGTTTAACCTTCTCTAAATACAACTTAGAAAATGATATTTTGCTTTCTTTGTGGCTTGAATTATCTTCTAACCACTCAGATCATTGCCTAAAGCTTATCACTATAGATCTCTCAAAGTTCTAACTATTATTAAAAATCAAATTATTTAAAACCTTTAGATATCTAACTATTTATTATATCTACTATATTGCCTTAAGACTTCATTTATTCTAAGTCTTTTTCATCTTCTATTACATTTCTGAAGTAAAAAATAAAGAAGTAGTTGGCTTCCTTAGAGACTTAATTCATTTTTAGTTGTGTCAGCTGGTATTCTAGATCTTTTGAGTTTGTTAGTAATTTCTTGATTTTGTTTTTATTTAATAATAATTCTATAACACTTGTTTCAGACTTTTTTCTTGAAGGTCTTTCTCATTGTTTTACAATATTTATCAATAGCCTCTTATGTTATTGTTGCTGGAATCTTAAGAGCTTTACAATACTCTTCTAGGGTTTCAATCTTATCTCTGTATATAAAATTATAGACTATATTATATAAGTTTTTATCCTATTATTTGATATCTTGAATCTATTTTTCTATTATTTTTTTAGTTTCTGTCTGACTTTTATCAAATAGATCTTTTGTTTTCTTAATATATTAAAGAATTTTACTTTGAGATTTGTTTTATATAATTAATCTTTTTTTATAAGTCTTAGAACATTTAAAGAGATGTTTTAGAGTTTTCTCTTGCAACTTGCATATTAAACATGTTATGTTTAAATATAAGTTTGTTTTTTTTTCTGCATTATTTGAAGGGTAGAAAGCTTATCATGAATTAGATTTATCAGAAAACTCTTATCTTTGTTAGTACTAAAAGAGGTGTAAAAGATATTGTATGGATTAAATTGTTTTCAGAAAATTTACCAGTCAATTTCTTTATTTGAGTGTATTCATATATTTTTGCTCAGTTCAAGCTAGTTCTATTTTCTTTGTGTTTCATTTTTTAAGAAAATCTCTAATACTGTTATCAATAGTATATTCATTCTACTATTATAAAAACTTGGTCCAAATTAGGTGTTTGTTATCAAATTAAAAATTTTTTTCTTCTGACCTGCTTTGCTAACCTGTCTGCTATATTATTAGATTTATTATCTTAATAGATTTTGATCTTTTCAAGTGAGAAACAAAGGTTTTTCTAATATACTAGGTTCTTTATTCAGTTCCATAGTAACCATTTAATCATTTTAATCTATTTCCTTATGGAAATAAACTTTTGTGACTGAATTGTCTTCCATATCTGAATAGCCGCACTACAATTTGTATATATGGTTGCTTTTCCATTATTGGGTATTATAAAGTTTGTAATAAGTATGAATAAGATTTCTGCTCTTGTAACTAATAGCCATAATATTGCTTCTACTGAAAATTAGTTGGTTATTCTCAGTTTGAATATATGCAAGATCTATTTTGAGTTCATCATCACTTTTGTATATTGCTTGTAAGATTCATCAATAAAAAAAGTAAATTATTTTATGTTTCTTTTATAATTGCATCTAAGACTCTTTATTAGATCTATTATATACTTCTTTAATTGTATGGCTTGTTTAATTAGTTCTATTTTTCAATTCTTTATTTGTATCTCAATCTCTTCTGGTCTCAATGAATATATAATACTTTGTTCATTTGTTGATACTATGGGTTGCCAGTTTATGTAATTTCTTCGAAGTGTAAGTAGTTTCTTTTTTCTAATACTTTTTTACCTATTTAGTTATAGTAATAATCAAGTTTGGAATATATATGAAATTATTGATTATTTAAATGTTTGGAGATGACAAGTAGTACTATTTGTAATAGAATTGTAGATAAGCTAATATAGTGTAAAAAGTATTTCTCTATTTTTGCATTTTGATTTTTTCTATAATAGTTTCTACTGTTTTAGTCAAAACTCTTAGTTGATTTTTCGCTTATCAGTTTTAGAAACCACTTTTATCATTTGAAGTTCATATTCTATTCATTTTAGAATATAATAGAATTGTTTCACCAGATCTTGTTGTTCTATAATCTTTGTTCTAATTTATATATATTAACTTGAAATAGGATCTTTACAAGTATCAATAAGAATTTGAATTGCTCTTTATTCTCATATTGTTATGATAGTCATATTAATTAGCTAATTTAAAAATATTATTTTGTTTCTTTTTAAAGAAGTGATAGTTTTCATATATTCTTTCTCATCATTTATAATAGTCTTGATAAACATAATATCTTTTTGAGTATCAAGGATATTTTTTCATCTTCACCTGTTATATATAATCTATAGTTTCTTTACCATGGTTAAGATGTAGTAGCAAAATTACTTTTCTTGATTGTTTTGATTTCTACTGAATTATCAAGTATGTTTTTGAACTTCCAGTATTTGAGTTAACTTTGTTTAAGTCAGATAACTTTTATAATTCCTGAAGCTTTACTCTTATTTAATTAACAGAATAATATTATTATATGACTTTTGAGTCAAATTTTCTATACACTTTTAAGCCCATATGTTTGTTTATTATATATACAACTATTTGGCATTGTTCTATAAATTAGGGCTTTATTTTTGAAAACTTTTCTGTATATGACTGTTAGATTATTGTAAACTTTCTTGTTTAAGTATGTGTGCTGCATTTTATACTCTACATGAGAAATTAGAACTCCATTAATAATGTAATTAGAACTTTTTTTGTTGATCCTTTAACCATACACAAAAAAAATATTTGCAAGAAATTTTATACTTTCTTGTTAATAAAGTTTTATAATTTCATTAAAACAACTTAAAGCTTATTTCTCCTATCCTTTTATAAACTCCTTTAAATAAAAACTTAAATCTCTAATAATCTGAAATGACTCAAGTATGCACTTTCTTTACTAAGGATAAGAAGAATCTAGGAAGTAAAAGAACTAACAAGTGGAATGTTATCTTATAGAGCTGGTGAAGGCTTATTATCTACCTTCTCACATATTGTCTTATATCTTTTTAAAGTATTTACTGTTTTTCATAGTTTCCTGTAAAATTTTGTCTATCTCAGTTTGATCCTAAATTTCTGCTAGCACAATGTCACCTGGAATTTGATTGGTTGATATGAAATATGTTAGTAAACAAGCTTCTACTGGTTACTTTACATGTTCTGATAATGTTATTGATGATTAAAAGAGTTGATTGGTACTTTGTATTTGCTTACTCCTTCAATTAGGTTAACCTACAGATCAAGTTCTATAAGATTAATAAGATAGGAGCAACAAGTCCCCAGGTGATAAAAAAATTACTATTTGTTTAAGTTGAAGTCTTTCTCTTCTATAATTCTGATTAGGCAAAGTTCAAGATCAAGATTTTCCTCTTATTTTGGTCAGGCAATAAGACCAAATGGTCTCTAGTCCATACTAAACTTTAACTCTTTGGCTATAGTTAAAAATAAATTTTTCCAGATATTGTTAAAGAATATTGCAATCAATAAGAATCCCTATCTTTTTAAGACCCTTCTATTATTACAAGGCAAAAGGATTATTGGAGAATCTGATCTTTTGGATAATGAAAGATGTATATCAGTAAAATTTCTTTAACTAGATATAGCTACTGAAAGGTATTATACTAAAACAACATGATTCAGTTCCTATTAGATTATAAAAGAATCTGAAATTCATTATAAGTTACCTCTCTAATACAGATAAATAAAACTCACTACCCAAAGAAGATTGGAACCAAATATATCCTAGAAATAAAAGCTTCTACTAGACTAAAGATGGGTTCCTAAAAGGGGAAACAAGGACAAAAGTCAAATGTGCCTCACTAGAAAACATTAAAATTTTTAAATTAATAACTATAAAAAAACTAACCACAATTATTTTCCATTATTCAAATCATTAATTTATAGCATTTCCAGACTTTTGTTCCTATTAAAGTGAAGAGTTATGAATTTTGTCCCTCAAAAAGAACATAAGTGATCTGCAAAATTTTATATGCTAAATACTTTAGGGACCTATCATTACACTAGAAAATAAGTTTCTTCAGATAGTATACAAGAAGGAAATTAAGATCAAGAATAAATAAGTTTCTCAGATGATTAGGAAAAGAAAGGATATTTAAATTGATCATTTCTTATTGAGAAGAGGTCTTGAGAAGCAGGTCTTTAAAGAAAGTTGGAAATTTTTTTTTTAATTTTTACCTTTTTATTTTCTTATTGTCTATTTAGCCATTTTTAAATATTATTATTTTTTTTTCAATCTATCTTTTTGTAGTTTCCTGTATTTTAACAACTTGATTAGATATATAGTGATAACAACCTACTGACAATAATATAGTAGACTAGAGGATTTTTATTTAAAGATACTGCAAAGCAAAATATTGTTTTCAAGGCTAAACTTAGAGGCTTTTATATTTATAACAAGTTAGTTAGATTAGAATAATAGTTTAGCTGTAGTATATATTATACTACTCAAATAAAAATATACTTATGTTTTCAATTGATTAATAAACTACAATCTAGCCTGGCTATGGGTATTTAAAACAAAAAAAAAAAACTCTATTGATAATATATCTGACATATTTTTTAGTTAACCTTTTGTTGCTAATTATCTGGATTACTGTTCTGATCTCTGTCTTGAGTAGATTACTAGTATTTCAATTGTTATTTCTTCTTTCTAACCAGATATTCAAGAATCTTGCTTGGTTATATCTACTCTTTCTACTAATTCTCTGACTATACACAAAAAAGATGTTCACAAGAAGTTTTATATTTCTTTGCTAATAAAGTCTTTACACTTTTATTAAAACAACTTGAAGCTTGTCTTAATATATCTTACTTATCCTCCCTTACGCATTTATAAACTTCTTTGAATAAAAACTTGAGCCTCTAGTAATCTAAAAAGACTCAAGTACGTATTTTCTCTACTAAGGGCAAAAAAATTCTAGAAAATAAAAGAATTGACAAGTGAAGTGTTACTTTACAGAGCTAGAAGTAACAAGAAATAGAAGTTTTGTTGGCATGAAAAGGCATATTATCCACCTTCTCATATACTGTCTTGTACTCTCTTAAAATGTCTACTGTTTTTTATAGTTTTCTTGAGGAATTTTGCCTATCTCAGTTTGACCCTAAATTTCTGATAGCACAATATCACCTGGCTTCTGATTGGCTGACATGAAACACATTAGTAACTGAATGTAAACAAGTTCTTACTAGTTATCTTATGTATTCTAATGATGTCATTGGTGATTGAAAGAGTTGATTGGTGCTCCATGTCCATCCCACTCCTCTAATTAAGTTAACTTATAGATTTTTTTTTTTTTTAACCCTCTGTCATACTAGTTATGTGTGCTTTATTAAACATTTGTAAACTGTATATATAATATGAATCATTAAAGCTAAAAAGATGCTAACTAGCTCACTCGTCTTTGTAATTACTACTTTAAGTGCAACTTTGGAAGTGATTTATCACTCCATTAGAAGTTCAGGAGAAAACCCTTCCAACTCTTAATATCATTGCCTGCAGGTTACTACTGCAGCTTAAGTTAACTTATAGATCAAATTCTATGAGACCAATAAGATATAAGCAACAAGTCTCTAGGTGATAAAAAAGTTACTATTTGTTCAAACTGAGATCTTTCTTTTCTATTATCCTAGATAGGCAAAGTTCAAAACTAAGATTTCTTTTTTATTCCAGTTAAGCAATAAGATCAAATGGTCTCTAGTCCATACTAAGTTTCAACCCTCTGATTATAGTTGAAAATACATTTTTCTAAAAGTTATTGAAGAATATTATAATTAACAAAGATTTCTATTACTTTCATGACCCTTCCACTATTACAAGACAAAAGAATCATTGGAGAGTCTGATCTTTTGGGTAATAGAAGATGTATATCAGTAAAATTTCTTTAACTAGGCATAGCTGCTAAAAAGTATCATATTGAAACAACATGATCCAGTTCTTACTAGATCATATAAGAATCTGAAGTCTATCATAAGTCACCTCTTCACTGCAGGTGAATAAAAAATCATTGCCCAAAAAAGGTTGGGACCAAGTATGTCCTAGAAGTAAAGACTCTTACTAGGCAATAAGTCTACTCAAATAGTATATAAGAAGAAAATTAAGATCCAGAATGGATAAGTTTCTCAGAGGATTAGAAAAAGAAAGGATATTCCAATCAGATATTTCTTATTGAAAAGAGGTTTTGAGAAGCAGGTTTTTGGAGAAAGCTGAAAATATTTTTTTCAATTTTTACTTTTTTATTTTTTTGTTATCTGCTTAGACATTTTTAGATATTCCCCTTTCCCTTTTTTCAACTTATCCTTTTGTAGTTTCCTGTATTCCAACAACTTGATATGATATATAGCAGTAACAATCTGTTGACAATAATGCAATGAACTAGGATGGTTTTTATTCAAAGATGCTGTAGAACAAAATATTGTTCCTAAGACTAAACTTAGAGGCTTTTATGCTTATGATAAGTTACTTAGATTAGAATAATAGTTTAGCTGTAGTATGCATCATGCTGCTTAAATGAAAATATACTTATGTTTTCAATTGATTAATAAACTGACAATCTAACCTACTATAGATACTCAAAAAAAAAATCTTGCTTAGTTATATTTATCTAGTTCCTTGACTATTAATTTGTCTATTTCTATATAAATTGTATTTGAGTTTATACTGTTCCAGTTAAAAATCAGAAAAATAGATTTTTTATTATTTATTTATAAATTATTTATCTATTGGAATTGTCTGACATTTTCCAAAATACATTTTATATTAGCTTTATATTTGACAATCCAAATAGTATTATCTATATATACTATCACTGCTTGTTTTAAAAAAAGTTTTTCTTTAAGGTATAGTTTTTAAAAGTCTAGTATTCACTCTTTTTTTATTATATATTTATAGTTTGGGTTTTCTTGTATTTTGCATAATAATAAATTATAGAAAATTCTTTAAAGTATAGTTGAGATTGTTTTTTCTTGGTTTATTTCATCATCAATTATAACTGAATCTAAAAATTCTGTTGAAAAAATTGTTTTGCACTTTTTATTTTTAAAAAGATCTATAATTAATTGTTTACAATAGCTGAAATATAGATTCTATTCATGGATTTTTTTAATATCTTGAAGTTTATTGTATTATATGCTTTGGCCATATCCTGAAAGAAAATCTATGGTTTTTTTTTCTTTTTTCTAACTTCTTCACAGAAACTGTTTAAAAGTTAAATAAATTTAGCTGTACTTTTTTTTATAAACTAGTGAAATTAGATCCTCATAGAATTTTGTATTTTTTACATATACTAGCAAGTTTATTAATCAGTATTTTGATGAAGTATTTTCTTATTATTTCTAGCAATATTATGAGTCTTATATTATTTAGACTACAGTTTCATGGTTTTGGTTTGAGTATTGTCAATCTATTCAATAACCTCTAAATCAAATACTATAGATAGACGGGACAACCATAACAGTAATCCACTTTAAGTTGAGGATGAATATCCCAGTTATGGTATACGAAAGTTGATAATTCAAGAATAGTATAGGTTACACAAACATGTTGAAAGAGGCTTTGGGTGATTTGGTTTAATTAGAAGGTTTATTAGAGATATATAATGTCAAGGATAAGAGAATTCAGTAGGTAAAACCTTGGGTCAACTGCTTTAGACAGCTGGCCTTTATATACATAATTGAATATTAATTATTTGATAACCAAAGTAACCAAAGTGACCAATTCTACCAGATTTTCCAAATTAGGCTAATATGCCAGATCTGCTCACTTGGGTAACCTGCTAACTAAATATAGATAAGATATAAAAATTAAATAATGCATGTTACATCCATCACTACTTTGCCCTAATGATTGGATCTACCCTATGAACCAATGAGACACTCCTTGCATCACATGTGTCATATAATCTAAAAATAGAACTAAAGTAATATGATAGACAAAAACTATAGATAATAATTAAAGAAAAATATAACTAATAATTAAGACTAACAGTATTAAATAAATGTTACTTTCTTTTTATTTCCTTGATATATGACTTATTTTAATTATCTAATTATATAGTTGCTTGAGAGCTATTTTTCATAAAGACCCAGGTTTTTAAGTATTTCATAACTGATATATAATAAATCAGATATTTTCTTTTTAGTGAGGTTTCTTAGTGTTGTTTCAATCTCTTCTATTGTTATTTCTTTTTGTAAAAAAAAATATTATGCTAGATTTATTCAATCTTTTGATTGATATTCTCTTTTTTATTTAGGATTAAGGTTCTCATAGTTGGTGTTTTGTTGCTTGAAAGCTTTTCAGTAATAGTTTTTTATTACTTGTTTGTTGTTTATATATTTATAGCTATGTATTTTTTTCCATCTTGGTTTTTAGTCTTAACCTGATCTAAGTATTATCTTATATCTTTTTCAGTTTAGCAGAGAGTATAGCATTTATTTTTTATTACTTTTAAGATCTTCATATCTAGTTTCAAGTGCTTTATTGATCTGACTCTTAATATATAAACTCCTTTTCTTTTTACAGATTATTCTTAATGTGTATTCAATGTTTAAAATATTTTTGAGCTGTACTTTGACTTTCTCTAAGAACTGAGAAGCTGTAAGATTGCAATTTTCTATTTTCTTGTATAGGAAATAGAGTTTATTAATTGTTGCATAAGTTTGTATCTAATGTTTGTATCCCAACTGTAATAAGTCTTTTTTAGCAAATAGTAGACTTTGTTGACTTCTCTATAAGCTTTATACTCTTGTTTATTTACTGGTAAGTCAAATCTTTTCTTATCTGATATCAAGTATATTAGTTTCTTTTTAAGAGTTTTATATATACCTTTTATAAAAATGTTTTCAAATTCCTGCTATGCCTAATTTAGCTTTGCTTGGGTTCAGGTTGAATTTTTAGAGTATAAATGTAATCAGTCATATTCTGTTATTTTGGTTTCAATCATTGTTTGAATTTTTTTCATTGCATTGATATTTAATTGACAGGATTTGGAATTTTTTTACCTTATGTTCTTTTCTAGTTTTGATACTATTTATCTCTCAACAAATTGTTATTTATTAGCCTAATTAAAAGAAGAATATGATTGCTATTTATAATTGACTTCATTGAAATGTTCTTAAAATTGTTTAGATTTTCTTGACTGATATTAGTTATGGATTAGATATAATTAATTCTGTTATAAACATGATTATTGAATTATATGTATATACTCTTGTTTAATTTCCATATGTTGTAGATATCAGTAAAGTTCCAATCTTCTAAGAAGTTGAAAATATCAATTTTTAGTTTTTTTATACTGTGTTGTCTTCTTTTCAGATAGGAATTAATCTATTATTGGATTTACTATTGCATTAAAATCTTATATAATAATAATTTTAAATTTTTACTATTGTTATTCTTTTTTGTAATATTTGTCAAAGCTATTTACTTTTTGTCTTTTTAAATAGTAAGTAGATTTGACATATATATAGTTTATATTTCTTTGAAAGGAAGTTTGCAACTATAATATAGCTTTATATTTTTTTAATTGACTTCAGTTTCTTTTTATATATCTTGTTTATAAGAAGACTCATATCTAATTCTCTATATTTGATATTATTACAACTGTAGAAGAATTTATATATTTTTTAAAACTTAAAAATATATTCTGCTACTTCACTTCTTAGTTTTGTTTTATTGATATTCATGATTTCAATATCTAGTTCTTGTATCTTATTATATACTGTAAATACTATTAATGCAATATTGTGTTTATTCCTCTTATATTATATATCTCTATAGTTATGGTTTCTTCTATAGTAGACTGCAGTATATTATTCTAATATATTATTTATTCTTTAAGGTTCTTATTGATAGTATTTGTTTTATCAATTTAATGAAGTTGTTTAGGAGTTGTATAGTAATAGGATGGTTGTTTGAAAAGAATATGTTTATTATTATTATTAAAAATTTTTTTGTCCATAAAGTACTAGATTCTTTTTATGAGTCTTATTTTTTACTGATGTTTCCTATTTGAATTGGTGCAACTTTTAGGAGTGATTAACTCTTTTCCATATTATAGATCCAGAATAGGGTTGGATCTCCTTTTCAATATAATTAATTCTACAGTTTAATCTATTTAAACTATATAGAATTTGTTATAATGAGTTTTGTTTTAATTCAGATTCAATGATTATATTATTGTAGATTCTAAATTGTATTTTCTATATCTTCTTTTTTGTGTGTTGATCAATTATTTTTTGTTTTCTTTGCTAGTTGTTAGTTATATTTGTTTTATAGAATCTTAATCTTTTTTTTCTAAATTCTATATTGAAGTTTTCTGTATTATATCTAGGATCAGATTCTTCTATAGGGATTTTTCTTCATATAAACTTTCTATTGAATATAATGTCTATTCTATTCAGATAATTGTTATATTAATCTATACTGAATTCATCTATTTCTTTGAGATAAATATTGTTAGTTCTATGGTTTGCTTTTTCATATCTCTTTTAATATATAGTATTTATTTTTTTTATAGTTTCATTCTATTATTTTGTATCTATCTTGAAGTATTATTTGATACTTCATATAAGTTTATATCCATGAAGGAAGATATACTATTTAAGTGTTTTATTAAGATTTTCTCTTGTTGCAAATAAAGATGGGTCTCTAAAAGAAAAAATAGAGACAAAGATCAAATGTTCCTCACTAGGAAACATTAAAATTTTTAAATTAATAATGATAAAAAAACTACTTACAATTGTTCTCCATTATCCAAATAATTAATTTATAGTATTTTCTGACTTTTGTTCTTATTAAAGTAAAGAGTTATAAATTTTGTTTCTCAAAAAGGGACTTAAGTGATTTGTGAAATTTTATATGCTAAATACTTTAGAGGCTCATTATTAGTTACAAAAAATATAACTATGTATCCTTTTCTCTTAAGTGTATATGGGTTTTTAAATATGTAACAGGCTTTTGCTTTGGTTTGTTTTAAGGTATATACTAATAAGCTTATAAAGATATTATATATTCTATATAGTCTTAAGAACTGGCTATTATACTCTTTAATGATTTTATCAACTTCTTGATTATTGAATTCATATTGAGTAAAAATAATTCTTGCCACTTCTGTTTTAATCAGAATCTCCCATAGATATTTTAGCTTATTGGTTTGTTTATAAGAAATTATTTGTGTCTTGATTCTTTATTGTGATTTTAATTAGTTGTATATATGGATATTTGTAAGTTTTCTATATATTTGTAAGGCTACTTTAATTTCTTGTTATAATAGCTATAGTCCATATCAATTGAGATTATAAATAGTTTGTTTTTTTTTCTGTTTTTCCCTAAAGATTTTTTCATCAAGTGGAAATTCCAACTTTTTCCATTTTTTTATACTTATAGTATTATTGTAAAGTTCTTGTTTTCTTTTTTGTTAACTTTCTTCAAACAATTTAAAGTATCTTCTTTTTCTGCAAAAGTGAAATTTGTCTAAGCATTATCATAAAAAAATTCTTTTGTGCATATTTGAAGTTCCTTTAGTAAGCTAAAAGCATTTTAGAAATATTTCATTCTTTCTTTTTCATTTTCTTTTGATATTCTGAATATTAGAGTTCCCAGTTTGTATACTCCATTTTCAATAATATAAAATAGATTAATATTAGTTAATTTTGATTTATTTTTAATATTGTAGAATTGTAGCTCTATGATATTGTCTCCTTTTACTTCTCTTGGATTTTTTTCATTTTTACTTGATTTTCAATCTCTTTATTACCTTTTTCTATTTTGACATTATTGGAAACTTTTTTTTTTTTATTAATCTGCAATCAGGTTAGTATGACATGTCTTTATTATATATATGCTAGGTATTTACAAATTGTTGTGACTTTTATATACTGACTTACTCGTCATCCAAAAATATTTCTCTAAATGCAACCTAGGGAATGATATTTTGCTTCTTTACTAATTTGAATAATTTTTCTAATTAATAAAATCATTGTCTACAGGTCATTATTGTAAATCACTCTAAGTTTTGTCTGCAGTCAAAAACTGACCACTTCATTTCATGACAAATCCAATCTTTAATAATCATCATAAACTTTTTTTCTTCTATTTCTTTGATGTTCTTCAAGTTCAAGTCCTCCGGAGGTAACAGTAGTTCTTTTTGGTCCTGTTCAGTCTGTTCGTTAGGTCTGGGCTTGGGCCTCTTGTTTCTTTTGTCCTCTTTTGTAATATTATGTTTCTTTTTCCATTTTATTACTTTGATACAGCAAGTATTCCAGATCTCCTTTTTAAAGTTTGCTCTCATCTTCTGACAGAGTTTATCGATTATACCCTATATGTTTGCTGGTGGGATCTTAAGCTACTCTTTGAGATATTTTTTCAAGGAGGTGGTCTTGATTTCTTCCATGTATCCACAGATGGTATTGAAAAAGCCCCTGTTAGATTTCTGGATCTGTTCTAACCATTTGTTTGTCCAGTCACTTATTTTGGATTGAACTTCTTTCTTCTATTTATTTCTTTACCAATGAGTTTATTGATCTTTTTGTTTGCCTTCTACCATAAGTTTTTCTGAGTTTCCCTAGTAGCTGGGCATTCCAAAAGATGTCCTAGTATCTCTTTATGAAGTTCACATGCTGGGCAAGTAGTTGTGATTTACATATCTGTTTCCTCTTATTAAGTATCTGTAGAACTGTAAGTTCATTATGAATTAAGTAGTTAGGAAGCTTTTGTCTTTATTGGTTTTGAAAGAGATATCTAAGGTATTGGTCAGATTGAACTGGTTCCAAAAGGTTGACCAGTTTATAATTTTTCATTTTGAATCCAAAGATCCTGAATCCATTTTTGTGTTATTCAGTCTAATTTAATTTTTTTATTATTAAATGTTTTGATAAAACCTTTGATACCAATTTCTATTGTGTATTCTCCCCATGCTACTATCATGAGGACTCTTTCTAGCTCTGGTAGTTGATGCCAAGTTATTGTGTTCTCCCATCTGGTCTGTTTAACAAGTAAGTCTACTTGATTGTTGAATCTGTTGGTTCTGTGGGTTTTAATCTTTAGGATTTTCAGATTTAAATCTTTTTTCTTTACTAGGTCCTTGATCTTATTTCAAAGTGGCTAGTTAATAATCTTTGTCCATCTTTTTGTAGATGTCTTTATTTATGAGCAGATGGATTTCCATACTTTGACTGCAGTATTGCAGTTAGTGTAAATTGTAATTGTTGTATTTTGGAGAACTGTATACAGTGCAGTGAGAATAGCTAGTATTTCAGTCCTGGTTGCTAATAGCTATATGGATGTTTCTGCTGAAAAACTGTTTAACTATTTTGTCTTCTTCTATCATAATTCAAGCTAAACTCATTTTCAATTCACAATCTGTCATCCCTTTTTTATAAGAGCCATCTGTGTAGAATATAAACTGATCAACCATATTTCTTTTGTTGTATCTCAAGATGCTCTTAAGTTCATCTCTGTGTTCTTCTATTTGTATGGCTTTTTCTATTAGTATAATATCCCAGTCTTCTACTCAAATATCTATTTTGACTAGTCTGAAAGTTGAAGAGTCATTGTTTGCTAAAATATATTTGTCTGCCAATCTATAGGATTTCCTGGCAGAAGAATCTACTTCTTTTTCCTTAGATTATTATGTCGAATGAGCTGTGGAAGAAGATGGATCTGTCCGGACTACTTCTAAAGGCTGCTCTATACTATCTGTTTAAAGATGAGTATTATTACTAGTAGGATTGTATACTAGCTGATATGGAATAAAATAGATTTTGTTGCTTATGGATGCTGTCTTTCCCCATATATCTGTTGGAATATTAGCCTGGACTGTCCAATAAATCTTCCTTTTATCTGGATTTGTTGGAAATGCCTCAGTTTGCATATTATAAACTATCCATTCAAACTTATATAGAGAGTTTCATAGGAGATCTTGGTTTACTGTTGTTTTTTCCCTCACTTTTTTGTATTAGGAGGGAACCAGTCCCTTGCATCTGCTATAGTTAATTTGAACTGTTCTCCATTCCTTAAGTATCATTGTAGTAGTGTTGATGAACTAATCTAGAAACATGATTTTGTGTTTTCATAGTGATGAAATGGCTTTTCCATATTCTTTATCTTCTTGCAATATAGATTTGATTGATAAGATACCTTCCTGATAATCGAATATGTTTTTCTATCTTCAATAACTTGTATGCTATTTGCCAGAGCCAGTGTCATAGCTGCCAAGTTTCCTTTCATCAGTTTGTAAGAGTTGATAGGATTGCTTAGAATATTATCTGGCTCCCAATATTTTATTTGACTTTGTTTCAGTCTAATTATGATAGCAATATCAGAGGCCTCGTTGTTGTTAAGTTGACAGAAAAGTGCAGGTATATGACTTTCTAGCTGTATCTCCCAAATACTTTTGAGACCGTACATTTCTTTGTTATGAATACAACTGTTTAAGATTATTTCACAGACTAGGGCCTTGTTCTTGAATACTTTCCTAAACATACTGTAAGATCATTACATTTTTCTCACTCAGGTGTGTGTGTTGTATTTTGTATTTTATTCTTGGAATCAGGATCCTATTGATAACATATCGGGCATGCTTTTCTGTCAGCTTCTTCTTGGCTATTGCCTGGACTACTGTTCTGATCTCTGATTTTATAAGATTGATAGTGTCCTGATTTTTTTGTTTCAATCCTAACCAGATATCAAGAAATCTAGCCTGATCCTTCTTGTTGATTTCATGGACTATAGTATTCTCTGTTCCAGCCTGAACAGTCCTAGAGACTTGTAGGTTATGATTGATAGTAAGGAGAATTGACTTTTCTGAGTTGATCTGAGAGTCATTTGCTATATAGAACTTTTTTGCCTCTTTCAGGATCTTTTCCAGGTCTTCCTTGGATTTGGCAATCCAGGTTGTGTTATCTATGTAGGCAATTACTGCCTGCCTTAAGAAGAGCTTCATCTTCTTTTAGGTTTACTAAAGTTGAGAGATTATTTTTCTTCTATGGAATAATCCAGGTTGCTATTGTTTTGAAACTTGCATAAAAGTAGATCATAAAACATTCTCCATAATAATGAAGAAATAATTTCTCCTTGATCTATTCCATCCTTTGCCACTATTGAATTATATAGTCCATTGGGAAGGATGATACTACAGCTTTTGTCTTTGAAGAGATCTATTATGAGCTTCTTAATGATTGTAGGAATTTGAATTCGATCTATGGCCTTTTCAAGCATGTACAGGGATATTGTGTTATATGCCTTTGCAGTATCTTGAAATAGGATCCATAGTTCTTTTTTCTTTTTCTAGCCTCTTCACAAATGTTGTTTGGCAGGTAAATAGGCTCTGCCATACTCTCTTCTTGTAGCCCAGCAAAGTTTGATCCTTTTAAGATTTTATATTGCTTGTAATTTTTTTTTTTTTTTTTTTAGCTGGCTCAATCTCCAGTTGGACTTTATTAAAACTTTTACTTTGATATTACATTGTACTATCTGTTTCAAAGTTAACTAAATTTCACAAACTATACTAGCATGTATGTTAAGATTTTTAGAAAAAAGATACCTTCTGGTTCGAATCTCCAGTGAATCTTCATGGCCTGTTGCCTCCCTTTCAGAAAACTAACTTGACTAGGCTGAGTTAGTGCTATTTTCCTTATTTTTTAGAGTAAAGAGGAATTTGAGAGTTTTCTGTTTTTTCCAATCTAAATTGGTTATGTGTTTTTGTTGCCAGATATGGCCTTTCAATGTATTTTGGCTCCACCTGCCCTTTGCTTTCTTATCTGCTCTTGTTATCCCCTGGGATATTTTCCACTTGTTTATGGCTTTGCATCTCTGTTTCAAGGTGACTCTTATGGTTTCCTGTAGTTCGTCAAAGCATTCTGTGAGGGTTGGTTTGGCTTTCTTCTTGAAAACTCTTGTCCAGTTGTATATTAGTTTTGCTATATCCCGTGAGACTAGGCTTTTGGCTGTTATTTGGATCCAAAGGTTGATAGTTTCTTTCTTAGCCCTTGTGACCCATTCCTATCTCTAGTGCTTGCTTTATTTTTCCCTACTCTGGAGGAAACATACGATTGTCTCTATCATGAGGTTGCCAAACTCGAAGTTGTTTTCACTGCATATATATATGTGCATTAGGTCTTACACTGCTGCCTTGCATCTGACGCATTATCCAGATTTATATAGGTCAGCCCTTCATTCATATAGCTTGGATATGGTTGGGAGCTCTTGACTCCAGGATTTTAATATAAAAGTTCTTTTTTGATGGTCCTCGGTGCTCGTATCTCCTGCTAAAATCTTCTTTGATTTCAATATTGCTTGTAAATGGCTGATATGCGATTGGTAAGGATCTTGATAAAGTATTTTCAAGCTGTTTTCAAGAGGACAATGGGTCTTATATTGCTTAGATCACATTTCCAAGGCTTGGGTTTGGGAATGAGATAAATGTTACTGCTTTTCCATTTCTTAGGTACTCAACCTATACTTAAAACTTTATTAAAAAGAAGATATAAAGTTTCTTTTCCTTTGATCCCTAAATATTTGAGCATTTCGTAGCTGATGTATGAAGAGCCAGCAGCCTTATTGTTAGGAAGAGATTGTAAAGTAGCTTTGAGCTCTTTTACTTTGATTTCTTCTGTTAAAGATGAATACCATGTTGGGTTGATCCATTCTTTGGGTTGGTATTCTTTTTTCCAGGAGAGGTCTAGATTCTCGAAGTTGATATTTCTCTTCTTGAATGTCTTTTTGTAATATTCTTTAACCTTGCTTCTGATGGTTTGGGGTTAGTAGCAATCTATTTTTTTTCTTACTAATTTGTAATTAGCACCCGATCTAATGTGATTCTTAATTTTTTATGGTTTAAGACTGAACCCAATATCCACTTCTGGTTGGATCTAAGATCATTACATCTGTTATCCAGAGTCTCCTTGATTTAGTTTCTAATATGAACACTTTCTTTTTTCTTGCATATCATTCTGAGGGTATGTTCTATCTTAGTGATTTTCCTCAATTGCTCTGGGATATTTTCTTGTGACTGGAGAGGTGCCAGTTCTTTATCAAGAGATTCATATGTGCCTTGTAGATTCTGAATGGCCTTCTCTATATTTTCCATGTTTTTTATGGTCTTCATATTCCAGTTAACTTGGATTTGCTTTAGAAGAAAGTGGATCTTATTGGCTTCTCTGTAGGCTTCAAAATCCTTCTTTGGGATTACTAATCCTATTTTAACTTCTTTTTTTCTACTTGAAGTGGAGTAAACTTTTTTCTTTTTAAGGTATCTGTATACACCTTTAATGATTATGGTTTCAAGTTTTTGTTAGACCTTTTTGAATTTTTGAGGGCTGTTCTCAGTTTCATGCCAGGAGGTCTGTGTATCAATTTCAGAGAGCTTATGTTCTATCCAGAGTTTGAATTTCTCCTATTGTTTTACAGTGAAGTTACCTAGATCTGATATTTTTCTACCTTTTGTTCTATCTTACTCTTGTACCTGGTTTTTGAGCAGATTGTTTGTTGTTATTCTTGTTAATAACAGGGTATGGTCACTACCCAGTAAAGATGGGTCCCTAAAGGAGGAGGCAGGGACATAAGTCAAATGTTTTTCACTAGGAAACATTAAAATTTTTAAATTAATAACTATAAAAAAACTACCCACAATTGTTCTTCATTATTTAAATTAGTAATTTATAGCATTTCCTGACTTTTGTTCCTATTAAAGTAAAGAGCCATCAATTTTGTTCCTCAAAAAAGGACATAAGTGATCTGCGAAATTTTATATACTAAATACTTTAGGGACCTATCATTACTACCCAGTAATGTCTCTACTGAAATGTTTTTGAACTTGTATATATTGTTTAGGCCAATTTTTGGTGGTATCCAGATATAGTCGATTCTGCTATGCAATGAACTATTTGCCCATATGCAGGTTAGTATTTCCTTCTTCTTCCCAGGAGTTTTGGACATCTATATAATTCTAGTCTTCTAGAAAGTTGAAGAGACCTATTTCAGTTTTTTTGTATCTTGGGATTGTTTTATTTGTGAATGGTGATCGATCCACTAAAGGGTTGACAACTGCATTAAAGTCACCCATGATTATGACTTTGAAGTGGTTTTTTTGCTTATTTAGAATCTTGTTTTGAAGTAGCTGTTGTAGCCATTTACTTTCAGCTTTTCCAGATGGTAGATACACTTTGTAGATATAGAGTTTGCTTCTTGTTAATAGGAAGTTTGCTCTTATTATATGTCCTTCTATTCTTTAAATTAATTTCAGTTTTTTCTCGATGTTTTTTCTAATGAGAAACCCTACTCCAGATCCTCTGGGTTTTTCATTATTACAGCTATAAAAGAATTTGTGTGTTTGCTGTAGATTAAAAACATAGTTGACTATTTATTTTATTAGTGTAGTTTCATAGATCCCTAGGATGTTATATCGAGATCTTGTATAAGTCGAAATAGTCTTTGTTGCTCAAGACTAGTGTTAATGCCTCTAACATTATATATTTCAATAGTAATAGTATTGTTTATTGTGGGTTATCAATGATATAGTTCTTATACAGTATTTGTTCTTTATCTAGTTTATTAATGGTATTCTTTTTAATCATACTAATAAAATCATTAAGTAGTGTGGTATGTGTTGTGTTAGAAAGAGTTGTATTCATTTTTGGTATTGTTTCTATAGTCACTTTTTTTTTCCAGAATGAGCTTGATTCTTCTTGTGAATCAAACTCTCTTTTAATGTACCTTAATTGGACTGGTACATTTTTAGGAGTGATTATTCTATCATCTTTCTCTTACCCTGTTCTGGTTACCTGTTTTCTCCTCGATTATGTTTATTCTGATATTTAATCACTTGAGATTATTTAGGATCTGGCACAGAGGATCTTAATCACTATCACTTTCTGGATAAGAGCTTTGTGACCTATTACACAAACTTTTTCTTCTATTATAATAATTATTTGGTTCTCTGTTACTACCGGTAGCAAAGTGTCTAGAAATATCTGATGTCCTAGCTATGTAGTTGCTGCCTTGAAGGTTGCATCTTCTTCCTTTAGCCTTTTTTCCAGGGTCTATTCTTTTTTATGAGTTGCTTTCAGTTTCTGGATCATCCTCAGATGTTGTATATCAGTTTACTCTATTGTTGCTTCTGATATTAGTTTGACCTAGTTGTCTTGTGTGCAGTTTGATATGTGTTGTTTCAGGATAAACTATCTCTTTGTTATAATCACTGCTCTCTGTTTTGATTACTTTTTTGTCACATACTGCGTTCTTCCTGAAGTGCTCTTTAGCACCCAGCTGAGTTTGTAATCATGTATAGATATATGTCATCTCCAGGCCTTATGCAGATCTTCTGCTGCTACAAAACAAACTACTACATATCCTTTTCTTTTCAAAATGAAAGGGTTTCTTGGTATATAACATGCTTTGACCCCTGCATGCTGTATTGCCCTTGCTATAAGACTTGTGAAGGTATTATGTATACTATACAGTTATAAGGATTGGCTATTATAGTTTTTGAGAATGATATTGACTTTATGATCGTCTAATTCATATTGAGTGAAAATTGCTCTAAAGATATCTACTTTGACACGAATGAATTATCTATTCTCTAAGTCTTGTTGATTTGGGATGAGTCATGCTTTGATTCTTCTTTGAAAGTGAGAGTGATTATAAATATGGATACTCAAGACCTTTTCATATTTTTGTAAGGCAGCCTTGATTTCTGGACGAGTATAATTGCAGTCAAGATCTATCAATATGACAACTATTGTCTTGTTTTCTTCTTCTACTATCTCTTGTTTAAAGAATTTTTTTTCTAGTAGTAAGTATGAAGTTTTTCATTTCTCTGCTTGTATAGGAATCAAGGTGAAGTTTTTACCTTCTTTCTTGTTAATCTTTTCTATACATTGTAAGGCATCTTCCATTTTCTCAAAAGTAAAAGTTGTCCAGGCATTTTCATTGAGAAAGTCTTTTTTGAATGGTAGCATGTCTTTAGGTAGACTCAAGGCACCTTGGAAATAGCCTAATTGTTCTTTTTTTATATCTCCTAATATTCTAGAGGTAAGAATTTTGACTTTGAATTCTTCCTTCTTGGTGATATGAAATGGATTTAAACTGGATGGCTTGGGTCTATTTCATGTATTGTAGGAGATTTGTTCTGCTATGTTTTCTTCTTCAACTCTTTCCTGAATGTTTACCATTTCAAGTTC
>CAJVPT010000779.1:0-25876 GCA_910592055.1 Acaulospora colombiana | reverse complement strand
ACTCTGGCCATGGCAAAAAAGCTACAGATTACATATAACAGTTGAAGATGGAAAAAGATCTTTGATACTCAAGGAGACATCATGTCTATCAAGATAATTATAAATAATGAGAAAGAATATATAAAAGATATCTCTTCACTAAAAAGAAACAAAATAATATTTCTGGATCAACTAATTAATATGACTACACTAACAATAAGGGAATAGAGAGCAGTTCAGATTTTTCTGATACTTGTAAAGGTCCTATCCCAAGTTGATATACACAAATTAGAGCAAAAATAATAGAACAACAAGACTTGCTAAAACAATCTTACCAAACTCTAAAATGGATTAAACATGAACTTCAAATGGTAAAAGTGACTTCTAAAATGGACAAATGGAAAACCAATTGGGAAGTTTTGATTGAAACAATAGGAACTACTATAGGAAAAGTCAAAATACAAAATAGAGGAGTACTTTTCACACCATATCAGCTCACCTATAATCCTATCACAAATGGTACTATCTGTTATCCTCATACATCCAAACAACTAATGATTTTACATATATCTCAAACCTGATTACTACCGCAACTAAATAAACAAGAAAGTTTTAGGAAAAAGAATCTACTTACACTTCCAGGAAATCTCACAGACTGGCAGCTCACAGTATCAATAAATGAATTAAGTACTACATATCCATTGGAGCCAACAGAAATTGAGATACAAATAGAGAATTGGGAAGTCAAACTGATTAAACAAGCCATACAATCAGAGAAGTATATAACAGATTTAATAAAGAGTCTTAGACACAACTATAAAAGCAATACAAAGCAATTTACTTTCTTTACTGATGGATCTTACAAGCAATATACAAAAAGCAAGGATAAACTTGAAATGGGTCATGCATGGATTCAAATTGAGAACAATAGAATAATCAATCAATTCTCGGTAGGGGCAACATCATGGCCATTAACTACAAGAGCAGAAATCCTAGCCATACTTATTACAATCTTTATAATACCTAAAAATGGAGAAGTAATTATATATATAGATTGTAGTACAGCTATTAAGATATGAAGGACAATTCAGTTGCAAAAGTTTATTTCCATAAGGAAATGGATCAAAATAATCAACTGGCCACTATGAAACCAAATCAAGAACCTAGTACAAAAGAAAAATCTTTGTCTCACACTTGAAAAGATCAAGGCTCATCAAAACAATAAGTTCAACAATATAGTAGATAGATTAGCAAAACAGGCCAGAAGAGAAAATCCTTTGACTTGATAACAAATACCTGATCTGGGCAAGTTCTCACAATAGTAGCCTGAAAAGAACATACTATTGATATTAGTATTAAAGATTTTCTTAAAAAATGAAATGCTAAGAAAATAGAACTAGCTTAGATAGAGTAAAAATGTATCTAAGACCAATAAATACACTCTAGTAAAGAAATTGACTGTCAAATTTTTTGGAGACAATTCAATCTATACAATACCTTTTACATCTCTTTTAGTACCAACAAGGACAAGAGTTTTCTAGTAAACCTAACCCATGATGAGTTTCCTACCTTTCAAGTAATGCAGAAAAGAAAACCAGACTTATATTTAAGCACAATTTGCTCAATGTGCAATTTACAAGAGGAAACCCTAAAACATCTTTTCAAATGTCTCAAGATTTAAAGTGAAAGATCAATTATATGGGACAAATCTTAAAGTAAAATCCTTCAGTATATCAGGAAAACAAAAGATCTATCTGACAAGAGCTAGGCAGAAGTTAAAAGAATAACAGGGAAATGGATCCAGGATATTAAATAACAGGATGAAAGCTTATATAATACAGTTTGTGATTTTATATATAGAAACAAGATCAAGATCCTGGAAAAGTATCTCAAAGTCCTCAAGATTCCAGCAACAATAACACAAGAGGCTATTGGTAAATTTTGCAAAAAAATGAGAAAGATCTTCAAAAAAGAAGTCAGAAACAAACATTGTAGTATTACTATCGAATGGGAACAAAATCAAACAATTACCAGCAAACTTAAAAGGCTTGGAGTAACAACTGATATGATTAGAAAAATGGATTGAGTCCTTAATGAACCAATTACTCCTCTATTTATCTCTCCAGAAATATGCCAGAAGAAAAAGAAGACTCAAAATGAATAAAGTCTTAAGGCAATATAATAGATATAATAAATATTTGGATATCTAAAGATTTTAAATGGTTTGGTTTTTAATCACAGTTAGAACTTCGGAAGATCTACAGTGATGAGCTATAGACAATGATCTGAGTGACTAAAGGATAATCCAAGCCACAAAGGGAGTAAAATATCATCCCCTAAGTTGCATCTAGAAAAGATTAAACTTTGTAGATGGGTGAGTCAATATATAAAAGTTATAAAATATGTAAATATCAAATATGTTTATAATAAAATAAACAAGTCATATTGACCTGACTGCAGGTTAAAAAAAAAATATATATATATATTATAGTTTGTATTATTTATAATTTATAAATATAATCTCAATTCAAAAAAATTTACACATAAGTTTATCAATTTTTTTACTTTATTGCTAATGAATAGTTGCTAAATTTTTGATAAATAGTTAATGAACCTTTAATAAATAAATAGTTTTGATGAATAGTTACTGAATTTTTAATAAATAATTGACAAATTTTTAACAAATTATTAATAAATTAATATTGAATTTTTATTGAATTGTTAATAAATAATTTTGTAACAAACTTTTAATAAATTATTATCAAATTGTTAATGAATTATTATTAAATGTTAATAAATTATTTGATGAATTGTTAATAAATTTTTTGACAAATTGTTAATATACTGATTTTTGCAATTGCCAATTTATTTATGTCATTTTTATGCTAAATTGTTTATTTTTTGCCAAATATTATATAAGTGATAGTATGCCGAATAATTTTTTTTTACTGAATGTTATATAAGTGACAGTATGTCAAATAATTTTTTTTTTTGACTAGTGAAAAGAGAGTAGAGAAAGTAAGTTTCAATTAGGAGTAGGCAACTGGTTATTATTCACTAGAGCAAAGCTAATAGCAATAGTCACAATATTACTAATTGTTTCAATAAACAATAAGGTCAAAATTTTTATAAACAGCCAAGCCTGTATTGTCAAGTAAAAAATAATAGAGAAAGAGAATTCCAAAAAAACTTACAAAAGATAATTAAAGAAAAAGAATTGATTTCTGTAAACAAGAATATTGGATATCATTAAAAAAAAAGAATTGAATCTGAAACTGGTCAAGGTTAAAGCATACTCTAATAATTTATACAATGAAGAAGCAAATACTTTAGCAAAGGAAGTCTTAATGCTTTCTATTATTAAATGGAAGAATCTTACTTCATTCAAAATTATTACTGAAATCAAATGGCATGAAATGACTTTAGATAATTCCATTAGACAGTTTAATAAAAATATGAATAGCAAAGTTATAACTCATCAATGGACTAAACAAAACAGGATTCTGAACAAATAGAATCAATAGATTCAAGATCAATATAATTACATATAGGATTTGATATGAAAAAAGATAAAGAATGGATATACTTGGGACACCTCCTTTAAAGATTCTCAAGAATAAAGATTTCTTATCAAATTAATCAATGAAGAGTTACTAATATTTCCCAAATTGACTATAAGAAGATCTGATCTATATAAATAAATAGAATATATAATATACAAACAACAAGCAGAAACAATAGAACACCTACTAGAATATCTAGCATATAAAGCCCAATGGCAGGAAAATTTGAAACAAAGGAGTTAAAGGCATTTTAAAAGACTTTTGAAAACTTCTGCATGAGAGAAAAAAAGAAATGAAAGAGAAAGAAATAAGACTTTTAGTTAAGACAGAGTAGAATTAGAAAAATTGGATTAATACATAGTCAGGCTTATAGAAAAGACTGTAAAAACAAGTCAAAATACATTAAACTTCTGTATGAAACCAATATAAAGTGATCAGATATTAAAAATGTCAAATTTAAGATATTGTCAAAAAAGAATAGGTAAAGAAGCCTGAAAGTGAATAATAAAGATGCAGAAGAAGATTTGCAATCAATTTTTAAAGAAAATCTGAAACAAAAGGTGCTCAAGAATAATCGAGTGGGAACAAATACAAGTGATCTATAGAGAAGACAAACTAAGAAAATTGGCCAGTTTGTTAAATCAGAACAACAAAATCACGACTATGAAAAGGTCTTTATAGGAAGAAAAAAAACTTGAAGATTAAGGTCTGAAACAAATCTTCCTAGAAGAAGAAAATATAGAATAAGATAGTTAGAGTTTTAACTTTTATCAGAACTTATAAGAAGGATTTATAGTAATGATCTGTAGACAATGAAATTATTAGTTGAAAGGATTTTCACCTGAGCTACCAATAGAACAATAAATCACTTTCGAAATTGCACTTAGAGTGGTAATAATTAAAATGAGTGAGCTAATTAAAGATTTGGCTTTAGCAATTCATTTTACATATGTAGTATACTAATATTTAATAAAGTACACATAATTAGCCTAATAAAGAATAAAAAAAAATAATAATAATAAATAATATATTTTTTTTAAATGCAGCAAAGCCATACTTTATTGATTTAATTGATATAATAAAATAAGAAGAAACTCCTAACTTCTATGTCCAATCTACTTTTTAAATAAAGTGTAACAATAGGATAAAAATTCATCTTGTGACTATTGCTACACTATTAAAACCAAAAAAATTAGTGTAAGAACTACTAATGCTAATATGAATTTTAATTCCTCAAACAGATGGGATTAAAAAGAATTGTATTCAAATTTATGTTTACCACAAACTATCTAATCTGTTTTACTATTGTGTTTATTACCCTACTCTAATATCTCTATTTAGATAAGAAAAAAGGAAACAAGACTATACAAATTTAAACAGAAGTGAAAACTTTGTATTTCAAAAAAGGCATCAGAAGGAAGAGGGGAAATGGTTTGGTTATAGGTAATTTGGAAACACACTACTATTACTATATTGATACTATAGACTGGTTACTCTTCGAGGGCTTTATCAGTTCAGAATGCAATGCCTGTTCCTTTATTGCTTTCAATACCTTTATATTGTGAATCTTGTTTGCCAGTTTTTTACCTTTTCCTTCTATACCCTATCCAGTATGGAATCTTCTACTAATATTCTTCTGGATGATGATAAGTTGTGGGTTTTGAAGGACTCTAAGATGTAAGGAAAAGTGAATAAGTACTGAGATAGTTAGGGGTCTATCATCTAATAATCTGTCCTTCTTTACTATTGCAATAACTTTAGCCTAGAAAGGAAAATCTTGATACTTTTGGCATGCACCTTGTTGAACTTGATAAATATCATATTGTTTTTCCCAA
Source organism: Acaulospora colombiana (assembly GCA_910592055.1). Classification (NCBI taxonomy): domain Eukaryota; kingdom Fungi; phylum Glomeromycota; class Glomeromycetes; order Diversisporales; family Acaulosporaceae; genus Acaulospora; species Acaulospora colombiana. The sequence goes on along the minus strand of CAJVPT010000779.1, from coordinate 20,499 downwards.
AGTACTACCATCTGTAGAGATTGAATTATTGTCTAATGTCCTGTTGTGACATATTCTTCAGTCACTAGGGTCATTTGACTGTATATTGCTATTGATAATTAGGTGCAAATAATCCTAAGATCTCTCTGATTTTCCAAAATTCATACTGATAAAGAATAGGTGTGGCACTTTTAAGGCATCATTCTCATTCTTATTCCTTTGAGCCTTGTCTTCATTCTTTTTTCTTGATAAAGGAGAAGTGAGGGTATGTTCTTCTCTTTCACTTAGCCAAAGATGTAGGAGTTTACAATGTTCTTATCCATCTGCATCACGCAATAATGACTTATGATGGATCTCAGGTTCTTATGGATCTGAGAAAATGCATTAAAACACATGAAGTGATCAATAGAAGCTTGTTTACTTCTTTTACTAATATAAAAATTTCTGTCCAATCACGGTGTAAAAAACTTTGTGCTACTCAAAATTCAGGGTCAAACTGAGATAGGCAAAATTCCTCAGAAAAATCTAGAAACGAGTACTATTAGAGTGCAACAGATGACAAAGAGAGTGGGAGAGGAGTCTTTTGTCATAAACAACACTTTGTACTGTTTCCCTACAGTGTAAAATAACTGTACATTGGTTCTTCTTCCTTTCAGAACTTTCTTGTCATTGATAAGAAGGGTGTTGCTTGACTTTCTGTTACTAGCAGTAAAGTTTTTGTTTGAAGAGGGATAATAACAAGAAGGAGAGGGTATAGAAATGACTCTTGAAATTTCCTTCAAGTTGGTTTAAAGAAAGTGATAAGATTATATTAGTAAAGAAGTATAAAACTTCTTGTAAACATCTTTTTTGTGTGTGATCAGAGGATTAGCGAAAAGAGAAGGCTGATAATAAAAAATAATATAATATATTATATACTGTATTATATTATAGTTTGTATTATTCATAATTTATAAATATAATCTTAATTCAAAAAAATTTATGTATAAGTTTATCAATTTTTTTACTTTATTGTTAATAAATAGTTGCTAAATCTTTAATGAATAGTTAATAAATCTTTAATGAATAATTTAATAAATAGTTGCTAGCTTTATAACAAATAGTTAATGAATTTTTAATGAATAGTTTTGATGAATTTTTGATAAATTATTAATAAATTGATACTAAATTTTTATTGAATTGTTAATAAATAATTTTATAATAAACTTATAATAAATTTTTGCCAAATTGTTAATGAATTATTTGATGAATTGTTATTATTCTGATTTTATAATATTATAGCTGAATTATATAGTTACAATTTATTTATATCATTTTTTTACCAAATTGTTTATTTTTTATCAAATGTTATATGAATGATAGTATGCTAAATAATTTTTTTTTTTGACTAATATTATGTGATATTGAACTCTAGACCTTGTGATTATAATCTGAAAACATTACCACTATTCTATAGAACTACAAATCATATATAATAATATTATTATTTTATTAAAAATCAATCTTAATTTATTTATAAATGTAAATATAAAAATTATATAGATTTGAAGTTAATTAAGATCAAGATATATTTTAATAACTTTTCTAAGTAAAAGTAGATATCTTAATTTAAGAAAACTTTTAAACTTTTAACAATATAATAAAAAATCTTATATTATACAAGATTATTACAAAAACTAGTAAAAAATAATCATAAATAATTTAATAAAATAATTTATTTAAAAAGTCTATTCAATCACTTTTTCTACTAATCCTCTAACTATATACAAAAAAGATATTTGTAAGAAGTTTAGATACTTTTTTACAAATAAAGTCTTAACTCTCATTAAATCAATCTAAAAGTTATCTTCAATAATTACCATTACCTTTTTCCTTTTATTTACAATCACCTTTAGACAAATCGAACTCTTGTAATCTGCAAAGTTTAACTCATGTCTTTACTACTAATGGCAAGAAAGTTTTTAAAGAAAAAAGAACCATCAGTGAAGTACCTGATATTACTATCTTGAAGTAGAAAATCAAGACAAGATAGAGATTCTGTTCTAGTTAAAGAACTCATTTTTTTCCTTTAACTAGTTGTTAATCTCTAAAAGTTTCTACTTTATGGTCTTTTTAAGAATTTTGCTTATCTCAACTTGACCTTGAATTTTAGAGTAATACAAATTCTATTGATTGTAATTAGTTGATATGAAATATATTGAACAAAAATAATGAACAAGTTCTTATTAGCCACTTTACATGTCTAAATACATTTTCTTAGCTTTATAAAAACCTGAAGTCTACTATAAGTTATTGTATCTAATATGGATAGATACAGAATATAACATTACCATATCTTTAAATATATAAAAGAGTATAACTGATTATAGACCAATTATTCAGTTATATAATAAGAAGAACTCAACCTTATATATAAACTTGTCAGTAATAAGACAACTTTTAGTCTGATGCAATATTAAAAAATATAAGATAGACTTTCAATAAAGATAAAAAACTAAGTGATATGATGTTTTTCACATAAGATTAAGCTTCATTTAAGCAAAAAGATAGGTCAAGATATAAAACAAGCTTCCAGAGAGAAATATATTTTTTTCTTTTTATTTTTCAAGTACTAATAAAATCTTTTTATATAAAAGATCTCATTATCAGTAGTATTAAATATCTTAAATAAATTTTTGACATGTTAATCTTCTTAATAAGAAATAATAACAAGTCATTCAGTAGATCAAAGCCCTAGAAAGTGTTGTTTTCAGAAATAGATTTATAATCAGAATTACTTCACCAAGAGTAAAGATATAGACTTCTCTAGCTTAGTTAAAATTGAGAGACATTCTACACTAGACATTTATATAAATATCCCATTTTGGTTGGATGAAACATAAATAGATGCTCCTTTATATTATTTATTAATCAGTAAATTCCTAGTCAGTAAGGATGATTACTCATCCCAATCATCCTTAAGATATATTTTAATTTTAATAAAGTATATGAAATAACATAAGAAGGAGTTAATATTTAAAAAAATAAAATAAAATAAAATAATTTATTAAGAAAATATTGTAAATAAAAAATAATAATTTATCAATGAATTCAATAAAATAAAATAGAGAAAAAATAAAATTACTAAATTTTAAAATAAAAATCTATATAAAATCTAGTATAAAAAAGAAAAAAAATAAATATTTATAAAATATATTTTTTAAAAAGTCTTAATAAAAAGCTTTTATATTAAAACTCTTTTCACTGATCATCTAACCATACATAAAAAAGATATTTCAAGAAGTTTTTATACTTTCTTGCTAATAAAGTCTTAACACTTTCCTTAAAACAACCTGAAATATGACTTCAAGAGCCACTTCTACCTTCCCCTATTGTTTACAAACCTCTTTACACAAAAACTTGACTTCTAGTAACCAAGAAAAGTCAAATAGTACCTTTGATACCAATGGCAAGAAAGTTTTCAAAGGAAGAAGAACTGATTATGAAGTACCTAAAGGTCTTTCTAACCTTTGAAACAAGAGGTTTATAAAGATTTTCTGCAGTAAAAAGACTTATTTTCTCCCTTTTTGACTGTCTTGGTCCTCTTAGAGCTTCCATGTTTATAGTTTTCTGAGGAATTTTACCTACTTCAGTTTGACCCTAAATTTTGAATAGCACAAATTCTTACCAATGGTAATTGGCTAACATGAAATATATCAGTTTTTGAAATATAAACAAGCTCCTATTGGTTATACTCATATGTCTCGATATATCATTGGTGATATAGAAAAGAAAGTTCTAGAAAAAGTGTTTCCTCCAATTATATATGTTTAACCTCCAAAAAACAATTATGATATTGAAAGACAAGTAACAGGTAGGAATAGAAGATCCAACTTCCATCTCTCATTAAGTTCCTCAGGTAATTAAAAGACTTTTTTGAACAAAAGCTAAGATTTCCAAGCTTCTATTCTGGTCAGACAAAATACTTAAAAAGATTTCTTTATCCTGGTCAGACAAACTTTTCTGTAATATGGTACTGGCCTTACTAGCAATAAGCAAATCCATATATCAGCAGAAGAATAAGTTTCTCAAAAATTCTTCTTGAAGTCACTTTCAGGAATGGCTAAGTTCCTTAAATATCATGAAGTTTAGAGAATATCCCAATCAGGCAAATCCCTTTCAAGAGAAAACTGTGAAATGGATAAGAACCTTTTGGAAGGCTTTGAATTTTACTTCCCCTTTCCCTTTCTCCAGTATCAACTATAGCAATTCATTGTTTTTTAGGATAATTAATAGTAACAAACTGTTGGCAATGATCCTAGTTGACCTAAAAGCACTATTGCCAAGCTACTAGGAAAATGAAATATTGTTTCCTAAATCTGACTTAGAATATCTAGTTTAGACTTAGTTTTGTTTAGTCTGAACTAGCTTAGTGAATTCCTCATATTTTTTAAGTAGTGTAGTTCTTTAACTAATAATGTACAATGATGAGTTAGTTGCTTTGTAAAAGTCTATAAAATATTTAGGTATTTCTTAATATCACAATAAAGATACACCATTATAATATGATTGTGGGTTAAAAAAAAAAATAATAATAAAATAAAAAACTTTTATATTAAATTAATTAATAATTAGCTTTTAATATTAAATAAATTAACTATAAAAAAACTTAATCTATATAAGTAAACTTTTTTTTTTTTTTTTTTTTTTTAATGCTGGCTAAGCTGAAACTTCATTGAGAGATCTTTACATAAGATAGAGAAAACAAAGTTCCTCTGGGACTATATGTAAAAAGTATTTGTACTAATAAAGTATTATAATAGAAGAGCTCCTTTATGGAGACTTCACCTTGTTGCCTGGTCACCTCTTAAGAAGAAAAAGAGGACTAGTCTAAGGTCTAACTAGTGCTGAAAAAAATTTTTAAAACTATGTAGACCACCAGATAATCGACCTAAATTTTTTAACCCTGCCGACCATTTACCAAAGAATACCATTGACTGATCTAATGCCGTGCGAATTATCTACCGGAATACTGTATCTAAGACTTTTATTTAACAAATTTTAATTTACATTCAACTCTTGTGTTTACTCAGTAACTATACAGTAATTCATATGCACACTCCTCCTGCATATTACTCTGTTTAGCCTGTGTACACTAAATAAGTACTATGTACATCAACTATTCTTAGTATTATATCTATACTAGCTAGTTATATAGACTATACTATATATACAAGTACTACCTTATCAGAAAGTCCTATGATTCCTTCTTGATTATTCCCAGCATAATTTTTTATTTGCCAGTTTAAAAGCCGACTGGTTATTAGGCCGTCAAATTTTTTTTATCCTGAACCTGATATTTTGGTCCTTCGGAGTGGTCCACAGGTTTCCCCTCCCACCAAGGCCTCCCAATAGTTAAGATAATGAAAATATGGCATTATTCAGTACTTGATTCAGAGGCATTCTACCAGTCAATTAGATATGCTCCTCTTATTGCCTTTTTAAGAGCAAAGTTGCCAACTCAGGATGTCCTAGCTTTGACTTCGAAGATTGGTCCAATCACAATCTTCATATAGACTGTCTACTTGATTAACAGGTTCCCTCTCTATTAATCAGTAGTTATATTCAGAAACATCGATTATATACAGTTAGATCAATGAATAGCCATTCATGCCCCCTGCGGGATTTGAACTCATATCTTGTGATTTGACCTATGGAATGCTAACCACTGCACTATTGACCCATAGGTCATCTATATAAGTAAATAAAATGTATTGTATATAATTAACAAATAAAATAATAAAACATTTTTTAGAATATTTAACTTATAAGAATCAATTATGAAAAGTATAAAATAAAAAAATAAATAAAATCCTTAAAAATTTTAAAAAATTTTTATAAGAAAAAAAAAGTAAAACAAAAAAAAAAAAACCTAAGACTGATCATAAATAATAAAATAGAACTAAAAAGTTTAATAAGTAAATCTCTAAATTAGTAAAACAGATTTTAAAAATTCTTTAAATACTTTTATTTTGAAAATAGTAAATTTAAAATATTATAAAAAAAATAAAAAAAAATAAAAATATAAATAATAAAGATACAAAGAAAAGTTTATAATCAAGTGTATAAAAAAATCTGAAATATAAAAAAAAATTATTTTTTTTTTAAAACCCTAAGTTAGATTAGGTATATATGCTTTATTAAATGTTTGTATACTGTATATTTTAAATGATTCACTAAAGCTAAGACTTTACCTAACTCACTCATTGCTGTTTTGATTTAATATATCAAAACTCTAAGTACAACTTCAGGAGTAATTTATCACTCCATTAATGGTTTAGGTAAATATCCTTTCAACCTTTAACATTATTGCCCACAGATTACTACTGCAGATCACTATTTATTGTTCTAATCCAGCTTAAAACCCAATCCCTTTATTCCATAAGTAACACCTTTGAGTAAAATTTCTTTTGGGTTTTTATTTTTTTGAGTTCCTTCTTTTGGTAGATAATCTTTACTTTTGGGAACTGATGGTTTTAAGTATGTGTGCCTGAGGATCAGTTAATTTTTTCTACTCTGTGAATCCCCTGTGAATATTTCCATTCAATTATCTTCTTACATCTTTTGTTCCAAATCTTTTTCCTTATTTGGTTGCATACTCTTCTTTGCATCTTTGATATCCATCTTCTTGTGTTATTATCAATTCTTTTTCCATGGCATTTCAGATCTACCATTTTTAGGATTAAGTCTCTTCTTACTAGCCCTGTGCAAAAACTTAGAGTGTCCTGACTAGTTTTTGAGGTCTGTTATACCAGTTTGGAGATCTATTTATTCACCTCGGCCATTTTTTCTTTGTCATAAATAATCAATCTTGCATGTTTTTCTTCTGTCTCTTTTTCCTCTCTTGTAAGAGCCCTCTGAAGTCTTTAAGGATCCCATCTTGTCCTTTATTTCATGCTTTCTGTAATTATTTTTTGTATGCTGGACACTCTAGTAAATATTTGAAAGTTTCACTTTGCTGGTTACATGCAATACACTTCACTTGTTTGTAAAGGTTGGGCCTTCTAGTTACTAGCTTGTTTAGAGTTGATAGCTCATTATTCATTAGTTTTATAAAGAAGCTTTTTCACTATGATTGATTAAAGGAAGTGTTTTAGGTATGTCCTTCTTTCCTTCTTCCCCATACAAAGTCCCAAGTATGATCTTGTTGATTTATAATTTGATGGCTCCATTTTTTTTCAATTCTGTTTTGTTGTGTCTATTGGAAGGCAGTTGTTTTATTATTTACTTTTTTGACAAACTGTCTTATTGAGTCATCCAGCATCTTTTCGTGCCATCTAATTTCTGTGATAATCTTGTATGGGGTCAGCTCTTTCCATTCTATTATTGGAAGTTTTAAAGCTTCTTTGGCTAGGACATCTGCTTTTTTGTTGTGGTGATTATTGGAATGTGTCTTAACCTTGATAAGTTGCAAGTTTATAGTCTTTTTCTTTATCAATTCTAACATTTGTGCCCACAGGGACCAGTTTTTTTCCTTTAACCATCTTTTATAAATTTGCTTTGAATCTTCTCTTTCTATTGTTTTTCACTTGGAAATACAGGCCTGGCTATCTGTATAAATTTCCATGTCACTACCCACTGGAATTACCAGAAGTATTGTGACAATTGCTACAAGTTCAACACATGTTGAGAAGGGTCAACTATCTACTTTTGTTTGAAATCTACTTTCTCTACCCATATCTCCTATCTGGATCCATGCTGCTTCTAGTTTCATTTCTTTCTTTCCATGATTAATGAGTGATCCGTTGGAATAGAAGATTGGTTTTTTAACATTGGATCTCAAGTTACGTTGAAGTATTTTTATTAGGTGGTCCTGATATACTCCTTTTATAACATTGTCTCTAATAATGACCTTTTTCTATCTTTTGATATCTATTCAATTTACTATATTGATTGAAGCTAAGATTTGAGGGTTTGGATCCATGCTAGTAACCTTTTTTATTGTCCCTTCTAGTAATGTCTTGGAGCAGAGTATTGTTAGTTCTTGAACTCTTCTGGTTGACTTTCTTGTATTGAAATATGAAACTTTATATACATCTTTCATATCTTTCTCTAATATACATTCCACTTCTTGTTTTGTATTCTCTAGGTATTCTGGACACCTTGTTAATATTGTCATTTGTGTATTATTATTACTACAGTAGTTAAAGTGTTCAACGTTAACTTTGTATCCTACTTTTGTCTGTTGTAATTTTTCCCAGATTATGTAATGCCCAGTTTTCTTTGTACTGTAATTATCCATAGTTTTTATCATTTGTCATAGTCTGGATTAATTGCAATATATTCTGGTTTCCACTTTGTCCAATCTCTTTTTCACATACTCATGAGTTGACCTATTCTATTACTTGGAAGAATTTTGATTAAAGCTTGAAACCATTCAGAAATGGGACCTTTACTAATGTTTTGAAATAGTTGGAGCATTTGTTAATTCCTAATTTCTTTGGTAGCTTGATCGATTAGCTGGTCTATATACAGCAATTTATTGTTTTTTAATAATGGTATGGCTTTTTTATATTTTTCTAATATAAGATATTCCTTAATTAAACTATTTTCCTTGCTCTATTTGAAGATTTCTTGCTATTTTCAACTGTGAAAGGTTATTCCTATGTCTTTAGACAACTTCATTACTTGAAGTGTAAGTTTTCTCTATCTGATAGATGATTCAGAAAGTTACATATTAATAGGTTAAGCAGTTCCCAATTCTTTATTTATGCTTGTTTGAGTCAGATAATTGTTGTGATTCTTGCGGGACCAAGATTATTTAGTCTATTACATAATCCTATTATTTGACTTTTTTGCTAAAGAATTCAGATACTTTTCAGGTTGTGAATCTTTGGATTATATATTACACTATTAGGTATAGATCTACATAGTATACTCTTGTTTTTGAAGAACTTTCTATATGCTGCCATTAAAGTGTTATATATTTTCTAAGGTGGTATACTATGCTATATCCTAAATTTTATTCTTGGAATTAATACTCTGTTTAGAATATACAGGGTTTGTTTATCTATTAATTTCTTGCTTTTAAGAGCTCTGGTTACTATGTTGATCTCTTTTAGCATCCTTTCTTTAAGTTCAACTACAGTTTTTTGATTGCCAGTCCAGATTCCTAGAAATCTTGTATGTTCTGCCCTGCTAAACTTCTTTATCACTTTTTTTTCTATACCAGCTTGAACTTCTTCTGGATAGCAATTAGAATTATTAATAGTAATTAGGACTGATTTATTACTATTGAATTAGCTTTGTAAAAGACTCCACAGTTTTAAGGATTTCTTCTATATCCTTTTTGGATCTTGCTATCCATATCATATCATTCATAAAGACTATAATCACATATCTTGATTCTAGCCTTCTTGTGATCTATCTTTTGAGATCTGAATTCTAGGTGATTGACATTTTATATTCCCTTTCTTTGTTATTCTTAATCTTGCAGAGTAAAGGATCATAGAATATTTGCCATAGCAGTAATGAAATGGTTTCCCCTTGATCAATACCATCCCTTGCTTTTATGGATTCTGTGAGATCATTTTTAAAGATAATTTGAAATTTTCCGTCTTAAAATAGGCACAGCATGATCACAATAAAATCCTTTGATATTCTGATCCTTTTCATTGCTTTGATTAGTATATCCAAACTAATTGTATCATAGACTTTGACAATATCTTGGAAAAGTATCCACAGTTCCTTTTTATTTTTTCTTATATCTTCACAGATATTGTTGAGGATTTGGATTGGTTCTGATATACTTTCTCCAGAAAGACCCATAAAGTTGAGACCTTTGAGGATGTTATTAACTTTACAAATATTTCCTATCTTATTAGTAAGAATTTTTGTGAAACACTTTCTTGTAACTTCCAACAGAACTATTTATCTTATGTTTATTAGCTTACACTTCTATGGTTTTGATTTGGCTATGGGATATACTGTATATAGCTCTGTTTCCAAAAAGTGGGGGTTACCTCCCATCTCAAGAAGTTATTTAACATTCTTCTCAGGATTTCCTTTCCATCCTGACTCAATTTCTTAAGTATTTTATAGCTAATTTGTGACCATCCTAGTGCCTTGTTGTTTGGAAGTGTTCAAAGTATTTCACCTAATTCCACTTGTGAGATTAGCTCAAGAAGATCTTTATACCATAGTTCCTTGATATAATTCTTTGGTCTATATTCCTCTTTCCAGTCTTTTGTAAGGCTATTGAAGTTGGTATCTCTTTTTTTAAATGCTTCTAGATAGTATTGCCTTGATTCTTTCTTTATTTCACCTGTTTTGGTTGTTATATATTTTGTACTATCCTGTATGACTTTAATTCTGTTCAGTACAATTTTGCTTCTTATTTTGTTTGTTAGAGAGCTTACCATTCTTCTCTGATTGAATTTTAGGTCATAACATCATTGTTCTAAAGCCACTTTGATTGCATCTCCTGTTTTCTTGGCTTCAATCTTTTGACTAATAAATTTAAATCCCTCTATTACATCCTGAATATTTTTTTTTAATAACAACCAGGGCATGTTGAAGATGCTATGTTGAATACAATGGTTTTCGATCTGATGGTTAGGGCTATATGTTGCATTGTGTTTCTCTATTGCCAGGCTGAGGGTCTGTAGTTTGTCTATTTCTCTTGATACTTCAGCCTTCTTGAAGAGTTCTTTTAGTTATAAGGCTTTTCTGTATGTAATAAACTCTGAACTATGTCTATATTCAGGTTTTTCTTTATGTATAATTGATTTCTTGATTGTGAACTTGTTGAAGACTGTTTTGCAGATTTGTTCTTCAAAGGTTTTTCAGATCTTGTTTGCTTGGTTTTCCCTTTCATTTTTATTGGATTCTTCTTTAAGTACGAATTCCAATGTTGTTTTAAACTTGTGATTTAAGTTTTCATGAAAGGTCTACCATTGTTATAGAGATGTTTCCTTAATATCTATTTTTCTTAATTGTTGTTTAGAAGACTTTGTGGTGTTACTTCGTGTAAAGAGTTTATTGTCATGTAAAGTTATAGAAATTATGGTGTGGTTACTTTCCGTGACTTCTTTTATCTCTTTATTATCAAATCATAGTATTGGATATCTTGATAAGCTTCGTGATATCCAGATATAATCAATTTTGCTACTGGTAGTTGCATCCCATCTTGTGGAAGTCTTGTTTTTTTCTTCCCATATGGCTTGTATATCTATAAACCCCCATTCATCAAAAAAATCAAACAGTGGGATTTCAAGACATCAAGAGGATTTGAATTTTGCTTTGGAAGATAAGATTCTATCTTTCAATGGGTTGTAAGTAGCATTAAAGTCTCCCATTATAATTGTGTGAAAGCCTTTTTTATGTTTTGTTTTACTAAGGCTAATTATTTTCTTCTGTACTTTTTTGTACCTTTGCTTATTTAATAAAATATGGACCTATATAATACATATCTTTTTCTTTTTTATCAGTAAGTTAGTAGTTATAATATATCCATCTTCTTCTTCTATTGATGTTATCTTTTTCTCTAGGTCTCTTTTTATAAGGAGGCTAATTCCTACTCCAAAGGATATGTAAGGATTGGTACTATGAAAGTATTTGTAGGCTTTTTGTTTATCGAAAGCCCATTTGGTATTAGCTTGGGTAAGTTTTGTTTTACACAAACCCATTATACCTATCCCTTGTTCTGTAATTTCTTCAATTAAACTTTTTTAATTCATCTTATCTGTGATGCCTCTGATATTGTGTGTTTCAATCCTAATTACCCTTTTTTGTATGTCTCACATTTCTTCCTGTTTTTTTTTATTATTGTGTTTTTTATTTTTTTATTGAAAAAAACATCATATTTTTTTTATAAGAATGTTATTAGATCTAAATTATCATGTTGTTCTAATGAAACTTCTTTTTCTTGTATTTTTTCTCTGCCCTTATTGTTAGTTGCTGTTGAGAATGAAGTGGACATGTTCACCTCTTGTCTCTTTGGATTGCCTATTGCACCATATTAGGAGCAATTGACCCCTCTTCTACCTCTATTTATCTTGTTTGAAGTTGTTTGTCCTTAAAGTCTATTTATTTTACCACTCAGTTTTTCAAATTAGTCAATATGAACTGCAGAGGGTCTTGGTTGCCTTCTACCTCTGATTTGATATCCTCACTGCTGATATTCTACTGGTGAGTCCTTCGTCTTCTTATTGGCTCTCTATTATTACCTGTAGCAAGATATCTAATTGTTCTATAATTCTTCTGCCTTATTCTATTATTATCTCTTTGTTTTGTTTGTCTTTGATTTCTAAAACATGTAGATTTTATAGTGTAGAGATGATGATAAGAAGAGAAAGAAGAGGATCTTATGGACCCATAGCCTGATAGTGAATCTGAAGTTAAGTCATTATCTATGTTAATTTTTTGAGATCTTTGATAACATAATTTCCTTTCTTTACTTATAGGGCTAGTATTTTTTCTATTGCTGGGATTCTTCATGCTTCAAAACAGTCTTAAACCTTGTAAGAAAATATATTGTTTGCATGTCTTGTCCCTATTCTCTCTTGTTGTGAAACAGACAACTGTAAAGTTCTGTTTCTTTAATATGTAAGGGTTTTTGGGAGTATAGTATACTTTTGCCTAAGTACTATATAGAGCTCTTGCTATTAAGCTGATATATGTTTTGTTTGTACCTAACAGTCTAGCTGAGTTGATATTTCTCTCAATTAGGGTGGCATTTATCTCTTTATCAGTCAACTCTGATTTAGTGAAGATGACTCTGGCCATTTCAGTACCTATAGGTGTTGTCCATGCTTTTGCGAGATCCTATTTAATATGTTTATGAAGTTTGAAATAGGCCTTAGCCCTAGTATTTATCTTGATCTTATAGATATGGATGTTTTAAACTATTCCATATCTCTTGAGATGTTTGACTATATAACTTCTGGAAACCTTTTGATCTAGATCTATTAAGCTGACATGCCATATATCTAATCTATTTTTCTCTTTGAATTTCTGAAAGATTTTCTGTTTTTTTCTCTTTTGATCATGAGTAGAACGTGAAGTGTAAAGAGTTATTTGTTGGATAGTAAAATTATCCTCTTTATGGTTTATCTCTTCTATGCATTTTAGAACATCCTCTTCTTCTTGTATCCAAAAAGTCAATCATTCATTTCCATTGATAAATTCTTTCTTTAAGAGGTGTCTTTCTCTCTGTGGTAGTTTCAAAATATTGCTTAGGTAGGCCTTGGCTTCTTCTTTTGTTTCCCCTAGAATATTGGCTATCATGGCACTGAGTTTATATATTTCTTCTCTTCCTATAAAATATGGATTTATCAATGGAATGAAGTTACTATTTCTTATGTCATATAAGCTATAATCACTGATACTATTCCTTTTATTTTCTCTTGAAACCTTTGTATTTTGATCTTTTTTGTTCATGATCACTGGTCGTTGTAATTTTATTATCTATTATTGACTCAGTATTTACGTATTCTGTGATCTCCATTGATTGACTTTTCAGTTCCTGTGGATCATTTGCATTCTTGATAATTTCTATGAATTTGTCTTCTATATAGGGCTATAAAAGATTTTCTTCTTTTCTTGTTGCCAGAGATATAGGATATATTGAGTAAGAATCTATTCTTTATGGAATGTTGTTTTGTTTATTTCTAGAATGTTAGCAATAGTACTATCTAGGATAGTAAAAGTCTCTGATGCAGAAGTTGTTTCTTCTATTGGATTTTCTTCTTTTTGCCTTACTAACTGTTGGAATGCCCATAGTTCTAAGGTTTCATCATGCTTTCTTGAAAGCTTAACTAAGGTATTCAAAATATCCTCCTCTCTTTTATTTATTATATGAAAAATACGTTGTGCCTTATCTATGTTGGCTGTGTCATATGATTATTAAATAAGTCCCGCTTCATAGATTAACTCTATTTATTTGTTTACTTATTCAGATAGTATTACTGGGATTTTCTAATCTATTTATTGTGTTAATAGATCAATTATGAGATAAACACGAGTTGCAGGTTGTTTATCTGTTTATTTGTTGATTTCAGTAACATGTGTGCTGATTCTATTAAGGGGTAAATCGAATATGAAGAACATATTTTATGATTAACTAGAACATATGTTGAGCTTGTTTATCTGTTTAAAGACATATCATATAATCTGTTGTTATATCTCTATTATCTAAAAGAATATGTTTGTGGTCATATTACGTGCTAGTTATTTATGTGTTGCTGATATGTTGTTACTAATAATCTCTAGCTATTACTCTTGAATTCCTAATGTCCTCTTGAGTCTTGCAAATTTTGAGTTTTGACTGGTTTACTGGTTGAGATTACTATATTACCAGGTTCCTGCTAATATCTAAAAAGATGTAAATCTACACTGGTCTGGTTAGAAGCTAGGGGAGTTAATGTTGAGTCCCTTGGCTTTACTGTGATTCAGATTTGCTTTTGTTTTCTCTTTCCCTCAAAAGTTGATAGATAAAGTACTAATGTTGTTATGATGTATTCTTCTTATAGTGACTTGTTTATAGAGCTTTATGTGTTGCTTCAAGTGAAGTGATGTAGTTGTGTTTTTCTTTTCTGTGTTTGCTGAGCTTGGATTGTGTTATCTTTTTTCTCTAAACAATTATTAAAAAAAGAAATTTTTAGGAAAATAGTGGATCAGTGGAAAGAGTTTTTTTTTTTTTTGTTTAAATGCAACTGATATTAGATGTGAACCTTTTATTAAGAATTATCTTAAACTTGAACCTAGATCCTTTGGCATGACACCAATCATCTCTTACAAACTATATATCTCTATATATATGCAGATTAATGATAACCTATCACGGCTTGTCCTAGTTAAGCCTATATATTATTTCGAAAATGAGGCAGACTCAACTAGGAGTGGTGGTCAAAATAGTGCTATTTGTATAGTTAGCACATTTGTTTACAAAAGAACTTAATATTTATACTAATTTATATACTAGATTGAATCCGCAAGGGTTATTTAACTACTCAGATATCCTGATACTTTTTACTTGAACCTCAAAAGGGATTTCTTTCTTCTTTGTCACCACCTGTGACATCACAAACAAACCCTGTTCGGTAAGTCCTTTATTTAAGCAAGCATCGGATTGAGATATTTCAAGCTAGAGTAGTTAAGTGACGGTTTGGTTAGGGAAAACAGGTTTTTTGTTGTACTGGGCCTGGAAACCAGTTTGGGTCAAGATATAGGCCATGAGTCTTTTCTTAATAGGAGCCATGATCCTAATAAGGCATGATCATCCTATGCCAATCTTTTGGAGGAGATAAGCTGACCATAGTTTTTGGTGGAATTTTGGAAGAGAATTAAAACAAGAGGATGTCCTGTTGTCATGTTCCTTGAGTTGAGTGATGATGGTATTATCAAGTATTCAAAGCAAAAGCTTTTATCTAACTGTTCACTTCTGACTAATATGATGGCAGTCTAGGCCCTCAGCAAGTAAAACCTTATACTTTTGGTGCTGCCGGATGAAATTTCTGCCATTACTACCTCTTCTCCATTCATATGGCTTGGTAAAGTATCTAGTGATTATAGAAAGGTATGTCTAGAGTTTTGAAAGTGTAGCCTCCCTTGCTACAGATTTACCTTTCAATTGTAAGAAGTCTTGTTTTGATCTTTTTGTGTTTGAGCCCACTGTCTAAACCAGGAAAAAGCCTTGATATACCATGGGATTGATGATATGGTTTGGTGGAAAGAAGGAATGAGAAGCCTAGGAAGAAAACCTTGAAGAAGAGAAAAGCTATCCGTCAGCAGGAAGGGTATAAAATGAAGGGGTAAGAAATAATAGGAGGAAAAAAAAAAGAACATGAGGGGGAAGGTTAAGGAGTTGGAAAAAGAAAGGAAATATAAATGTATTCTTGTCTATGACAACTCAGGCATACACAAAGCCTTGCTCCAGGAGTGTTCTGCTCCAAAAGATACTTCTCTTTGTCTCAGACGTTTGCCATGTGCAGAGTTCAGATCTGCTTACGCTTCCCTAGATGTACTACTGCTTTCTATATATCAACAAGTCAGATAACAGAGCCTCGTGTAGTGTCAGCACAACTCAGACTTTGTCCACTGCATGGTTGATATTCTCATATAGAGGACGGAAGGGGGAAAGGGGAAAGAAGAAAACTTTCTAAAAAAAAAATTTTCACAAAGTAGGGGGAAGTGGAAAAGAGTTTTTCTAAAAATATATACAAAATTTTGATTTACAGTATATATACAGTATATAGATATTTTATTATACAGTATAAAATATAATATATTAAAAATTTAAAAAGAATTATTATATAAAATTTTGTAATTTTATAGTATACTCTTTTTGCTAATTCTTTAATCACATACAAAAAAGATATTTACAAGAAGTTTTTATACTTTTTTGTTAATAAAGTCTTAATACTTTCCTTAAAACAACTTGAAGTATAATTTCAAGAGTCACCTCTACTCTTTCCTTTTTGTTTACAAATCTTTTTACTCAAAAACTTGACTCTTAATAATCAATAAAAGTCAAATAACACCTTTTATATCAATGGCAAGAAAGTTCTCAAAGAAAGAAGAACTAATTGTAAAGTATCTAAAGGTTTATATAATCTTTAAAACAAAAGATTTATAGAGGTTTTTTGTAATAAAAAGGTTTGTTTTTTTTCTTTTTGACTGTCTTGATCCTCTTAGATCTTCCACTTTCATGATTTTTTAGAGGATTTTATCTACCTCAATTTGACTCTGAATTTTAAGTAATACAAATCCTCACCAAAAATGATTGACTGACATAAAACACATTAGTTTTTTAAATGTAAACAAGCTTTTATTGATCATATTCACATGTTCTAATGATATCATTGATGATTGAAAAGAAGATTCTGGAAATATTTGCTTTCAAAAGCTCAAATCCATTTAATGAAGACTTCTATGATACCAAAAAATCAAGTGATAGATAATATAAATTATAAACTCCAATCTCTTACCTAAGTTCCTTAAGTGGTGACAAAGCTTCAATAAATAAAGCTGTGGTTTAAATGCTTTTCTTGAGATATTTCAATTCAATGTTCACTTAAATAAAAGACCAGTTGGATTGACTCATCTGATGCCACAGATGGTAAAAAAAAATTTTTCTTCTGAGATTCAAGTGAAGCAAGAAGACTATTCTAATTAGGCAAATTCCTTTTGAGAAAAGGTTGTTTTTAATTTTAGATTTTTTGGTAGGCCTTGAAATGTTCCTTTCCTCAATTGTTTTTTCCTTTTCTCTTTTTTAACTTAGCAATTCATTGGTTTTTAGGCAATCAATAGTGACAAACTATTGGCAATGATCCTAATAGATAGAGGTTATTACCTATCTATTAGGGGTATAATATTGTTTTCAAAATCTGACTTAGAGTACTTATATATGAAGACAAGTTAGTCACTTTGTGAAAGTCTATAAATTATTATAGATCTACTTCAATTTTTCAATAAAGACAAGTCATTATAGCATAATTGTGGATTAAAAAAAAATTTATATAAAATTTTGTATAATTAATAAATAAATTATATGCAATACTTTATTCAGGTAGTATATATATTTGCATTACTTTAGTAAGGTGTTTAAATATTTGTGAAACTGAAATTATATGTTAGACTGTTTAGATCTTGAAGAGTTTTGATGTTTTTTTAATCTTAAAGGATTTGAGATTTTCTTAATTTATTAAACAAATTTATTTTTTTTTTTAGATTTTTATAATATTAAAAAGAATATTAATCTGTAATAACTTGGCTTCAAGCTCTATAAAATTGATATTGGCTCCTTTTTTTTAATTAAGAATTAATTTATATTAATTTGTTTCTTTCTTTTTAGCAAAAAGAAAAAGTCAAGATTATTGATATATATATATATGTTTTTTAAGATATCTATTAGTTTAAGACTATATATAAAGTATTGTTTTATATTAAAATATTTATTATTTACAGATGTTATAAGAGTATACAGTATATCTTATCTTATAAGTGTTGTTTCTTTCCTTAGGTGAATTGTTTAAAAAGAAAATTTTTAAAAATCTGAAAAATTATGAAAAGAGTTTTTTTTTTTTGTTTTATTGAACATAATTTATAATTTAAGTTATATATAAAGAAATAATAAAATCTTTAAAACTAAAACAATATAATTATTAAGATTAATATGGAACATATTGTTATCTCTTAAAAAGTAAAAACTAGTAAAAAACTATTGGTATATAAAAAAGTTTTTACAAGAGAAATAAAAAAAAATTAGAAATTAAAGAAATAGATAGACTAGTTAATTTATATATTATTTCTTACTATAGCATATGACATATATAAAGGAAAAAATTTTTTATTCAAGATATCTATTAAGATCGAGTTTGTGTGAAATAACATTGAATATCTATTTATATTTAATAGTAAAAATACCAGTATATTGTTTGATTATATTTTAAATTCTCTAATTATTCTTGTATAATATTGGTTATATTTTAGATATTTTTATCTAAGTTCTTGAAAAATGCAAGAATCACAGTCATTACCTTTGATAGTCAACTTATACTTTCTTGTAAATATTTTCAAAATATTGGTATAAATTATATATGGAAATTAGATACTAATGCTTATATAAAAGAAAAAATCTTTAAGATAAATTACTGAGTCACTTTTTTGAGATGTATTAGAAAAAAAAAAACAGGAAAAAAAAGAAGAAGGATTTAGTTTTATTGAAAATAAAAAAGGGTTGAAAATAATAGTATATATATATATATATAAGTAGATCACTTTAAAAATTATTTTTTTTGTTTCTTATAGCTAGAGAGTAGTACAGTAAATATTGCTATTTATATATTTTATTCTTTGTATTCTAAAAGCTAAATTAAGGAATAGTTAGAAAAATCAATATTTTATTTTTAAATCTTTATCTATTCAATAGAGCTAAGAAGAATTTATTTAATAATTAAAGGTAAATAACTATATCTTTAAAAATAGATACAATATTTTGTAACCTTTATTATAATAAGATAAACTCTTTTTGAAGATAACTAATAATATATAAAAAGCTATGTCTTATATTAATTTATACTAACCAATAACTTATGATAAATTTCAAGTTTTTATAAAATTGAAAAAATATATTCAAATATATAATATTATTAATAGAAACTTATTTACTTCTTTTACTAATATAAGCTTTATCTATTCAATTATAATATAAGAAATTTTGTCTACTTTCTTTGCTTATGAATATTTTCAACTTTCATTTTCCATTTTAATTTTTTTTTTAATACTAACTAGTTACAAAATTAGTATAAGAGATCCTAACACTGGAGAGTGTTAGAAATCTTGGACAAGTCTTGACATATTAGGTTGAATCAGTAGGTGGTAACAAGCCAATCAGTAGATGTATTAGTATACTCTAGGTAATGTCAATTCTTAATTATGGAAATGGGTTAGTAATACATAACCTGTGTATCTCATTTATCCCTAACTTTGTTGTCAAAAGAAAAGTATTTATACTAGACAGTTATGTATTTTTCTTATCCTGGTTAGGTTAGACATAGATTAAGTTATAAAAATAGATAGCTCTTTGTTTTATTTCTCTCTAATGATCTGTAAATTTTTAGACAATACAGGAAAATATTAATCCCAGTTGTCCCTAAATATGATCTTTTCTTAATAAAACACTGGAAAAAGCATGGGATGAGCCAGTTTTAAAATAAAAAATAAATATAAGAAACTTTGTGCTATTCAAAATTTAGAATCAAACTGAGATAGGTAAATTATCCAAAAAAAAACTTAGAAATAACACTATTAAAGTAAAACATATAATAAAGAAAATAGAAAAATTGTTTTTTGTTATCACAAATATTTTGTGTTATTTCTCTATATTGTGAAACAATATCACATTAGTTCTTTTTCTTTTAATACTTTTTTGTTATAAGTATAAAAGATATAGTTTGACTTTTCAATTACTAAAGTTAAACTTTTATTTAAAGAATATTAATATAAAAAAGAAGAAAATTAATAACATGCGCAAGAAACAATCAATAAATAAAAATAATAGAGTAAAATAGAATAATAATTCAGATATAATAGTATTCTTGTAAAATAAGTAAGAAATATTCTTAAATCATAAAGATACTATAAATATAAACTAGAAGAAAGAATATCAGAAAAAGAAAAAAAAAATATAAAAGATAATAAAATAGGAATATATAATATTAAAGGTATCACAAATAAGACAAATTAACAAAGTTTTATTAAAAAAATTCTAGAACAAAAAATAAGAAACTGGAACTGTACAAAATAAAACCAACTCAAATTAATACATAATAGATTTTCAACAATTAGAAAATCTATAAATACTTTTATAATATCAACAAAGACATATCTTTTGAGGCAAGCTTCAACTTTCTAATTAGAAAAAATCTTGAAAAAAAAGTTATATCTATAGAAAAAGAAAAAAGGCTAATCTTCAGTTTACGGGGTACGATAATCACCGTGATATCTAAGAGGGAAATGTGATTATCTCGAAAAATCATA
>CAJVPT010000778.1:0-25879 GCA_910592055.1 Acaulospora colombiana | reverse complement strand
ACTGAAAGTCAGGTTTTTGTTTGAAGAAGATTGTTTACAAGAGGAGGGGGAAGGTAAAGATGACTCTTGAAGGGTTCTTTCAAGTTGATTTAAGGAAAGTTATAAGACTATATTAGTAAAAAAATATAAAAATTTCTTGTGAATGTCTTTTTTGTGTGTGGTCAGAGGATCAGCGAAAAGAGTGTGATAAATTGTCAATTGATATTAAATATATACTATTTATTGATAATTAAATCTTAAATATTTTTTTTAAACCCACAGTTAGGCCAACATAATATGTTTATTAATCTTTAAGAAAACCAATAGAGATACATTGGACAATTATATTATAGCTAAACTAAATCTCATACTGACTTACTCGTCAACATTAAATCTTAAGTATTACTGTATATTAATTATCTTGCATATATATATATAGATTAATAATAACCTATTATAATTTGTTTTAAACAGATATACTTGAAATCTTTTAGGTAAAAGAGTATACCTAACTAGGGGCTAAATGGTTGATACACAGTTATTAATAATATTATTGATATAGCTAGTCTAGAACTATATATTAGTTTATAATTACTATATTATATATACTAGTTTATATTGCTATGGGTCATAGGGGTGATGCAATTTATGTGTAATGTTCTAGAATCCAAAAACTTGAAAATCTGACATAAAAGATTGAATGTCGCAAGATAAGAAACTATAGATAAGGCTCGGGTACTGATAAGAAAACTATATGTATTTTAAAAGTATGGAAAGTTTAGCAAAGCTTGGGATTAGTATAGTTAATTATAAAGTAGATAGCACATTGTTAGTTAAAAAAGTATAAATAGCTTACCAATATATGCCGAAAAGGCAGAGCTGAATGTATTAGGAAAAGCAGCCCTTATTGAGAATAAAGATAAAGTTAGTAAAATACCAAAAAAACCAGAATGCAATAAAGAGACACTTACCTTTGGCCAAGTCAATCACTACACATCTGCCTTCCCTAAGTGTTCTTTATAGGAGGCGTTCTCTTCTTTGTGTCATTTGTGCATCTTTTTGAGAAGTCTAGGTTATACGAGGCACTATTAATTAGTGACGGACTTGCTGGGATAGCCCATGACAATATGTATTATCAAATCCTCAAGAGTTATTTAACAATCCAAATATTCCGATACTTTTACTTGAATCCTGAAAGGAATTATTATCCTTTTTGTTACTATCTGCAGTATTGTAGAAAAGGTTTACTTAATAGGTCATTTATTTAAGTAAGCATTGAAATAAAATATTTCAAGCTAGTATGGTTAGATTCTAAAGTTTGCTAGTACAGTTTGGAGGAAAGAATGTTTAGACAATCATTGCAATTTTAAAAATAGGATCCTAGAGTCTGTTAATATAGTTTGGAATTAATAATATATTTGAATGATGGCTATAGTCTTAAAAGAAGGATCTTGGGATTTATTTTCAGTCCAGTTCAGTAGAGATTAAGGCAGATATAATTTATATAACCAAACCAGAAACCTTTCTTCATGCAATCCTCGCAGTAAATTTTTTTCAGTCCAGTGATCAATAGAAAGGTCAAAAGTTCCATTTTTGTGCAACTTGATTATTTTTTTTCAAATGATTCTTGTGTGGTATTGAACTTTGAATCTTGTAATTGTAATTTGGAAGCACTACTCTATACTATAGACCCTAGATCAATTTTATTTAATCTTTAAAACTATTTTTTTTTTAAAGTGCTAACTCATTTCTGTGCCAGTTCTGAAACTTTATTAGAGTCAAGATTGGTTCTAGGGAAAACCGGGATGAGTAATTACCCATACTGTCTAAGGATTTACAGATTAATGAATAGTACAAGGGGCATCTATTTACATCTCACCCAACCAGGATGGATAATTATGTGACCGTCTAATATAGAACTATTTCTTAATTCTAACTTAGCTAAGGTTTTGGAGATCATATATATTTAATTTAATAAAGTGATCCTCAAATTTTTTACCTCTATATTCGGAAATGACACTTCCTAGGACTGTGGTTTATCAAATAACTTGTTGCTATCTTTTATATTATGGGAAACTAACATATCAGGAACTCACCTAAGATACTTAGCACCACCGGTGTTGAGAATTTCTTATACAGAATCCTATTGGCTCTGTTAGCATTTTAAATTTTTCTGGGGCTTGTCATGTGTGAGACCTGTCTTGTTACTTGATTGGGGCTTGGTTCTATAGAAAGGATAACAATCCTTCATTGTTAGCTTTGATTGTTAGGGCCTGTCTTATATCTTTTTAGTATTACTTTTATGGGCATGTCTTGGTCATTCTATGAGTGATCGGGTCCTTCTTCTTTTCATTTTTGAAATGATCAGTTCTTTTTGCTTGAAATCTTTTGTATCACTTATTTTGGCCTTGTTATGGAATCTTGTGTGTATCTTGTCTTGTTTTGGCTGTGATAAGCGGATGGGTCTTTCTTCTTATTCCTGTTTGGTATCTGAGATCAGTTGTATATAAAGGACTCATATCACTTATACTAGCCTTATATAGAACCTTGTATTGATTTTTATTGTTCTTATTATAGGCATGATGAGCGAATGGGTTTTCTTATTGCCTTATGAAGTACTTGATCATTATCATGGGGAGATGAGATCTTTATACCACCTTGTGACTTAATTTTCACTTGGTCCTCATGTGATATTGAACTCTGAACCTTGTAATTGCGACCTAGGAGTACTACCACTGTGCTATCGATCCATAGGTTTATCTTTAAGACTATTTACTTTCTATTATATTTAAATTTTATTATAAAAATTGATACTATATAAAATTAACAAGTACTTGTTATACAATCAAGTAGAAAATAAATATTAATCTTTTTTATGTTTTAATAATAAAATAAATATTAAATATTAAGTCTTTATTATAATTCAAAAAATAGTTTTTAAATATATATTTTATGAGAAAAAAAACCAAAATATAAATATCAATATTAATAATTTATCTTTAAACACTATTGACAATTGAAACTTTTTATCAAGAGTATTTTTTTTAAAACTTTTATCAAAATAAGTTATTATATAATTTATAATACTATTAAAACAAAACTTAGATAATTATAATATTTAATAATTAAAAAAATATTATTAATTGATTTGAAAAACTATAAGTAAGTCTTTTAAAAGTAGAAAAATTCTTAAAAAACTTCAGAAAAAAAAATATTATAAATATAAAAAAATATATTCAAGAATAGTAAATTAAATAAATAAACAAGTTATTAAAGATTGTTATATAAATTTAGTTAGTTAATATATAAAATATTTTAGAATAAAAAATATAAATATTATATATATATATATTTTACTTGAATCTAGTTCTAATTTTACTTTGACAGTTTGGTTTTCCTTTAGTTTGAAGTGACAATAAGTTATTTGATAAATTTTTTGAATTGACTAATTAGTTCTAAGAAGTTTAATACCATATATAATAGTATTAGTAATTTCTATAATATATAATTGTTTAGTATATTACTTTATCAAGTAAGAATTAATTAATTGTTTCAATTTTTATATAAATTTTTCAATTGATTTAAACTATACTTTAAGATCTATAAATTTATAAGATTTAAATAACAAGTTTCAAGTAATAAAAAATAATTATTATTTAATTCAGGATTTTTCTATTTTATTATTCTAAATAAGCAAAGTTTTAATAATAATTTTTATCTTATTTTTATTAAAACTTATAACTATAAATTTTTAGGTTATAATATAAATGTTTATAAAATTAAAGATCAAATAAATTATATGGCTAAAAAATTAAATTAAGATGAATACGCTTTTCAGATAGTTAATTTGCAGTAGTGACCTATAGGCAATTAAGTTAGCAGTTGAAAGGGTTTTTATCTGAGCTATTAATAAAGTAATAAATTAAGCCTAAAGTTGGACTTAGAGTTTTAGAAAATTATAACAAAAATGAGTGAGTTAGATAGATATTTGGTTTTAACAAAACATTTTATAATGCAAAATATACAACATTTAATGATGTAACATATCTAACCTTACAAAGGGTTTAAAAAAAATAAGCTTCTCAGATTGTTAAAAAGAAAGAATTTTTAATAAGGTATTATTGAAAAAATTTTATTAAGTCTGTTTTCAAGCAATCAAAATAAAAAAATTTTTTATTATTTCCTTTGTTTTTTTTTTTTTTTTGTATACATTTATTTATTTTTAAATATTTCTCTTTTTATAATTTTCTATATTCTATTAACTTAATAGAAAATATAGTATTAACGACCTACTGGCTGCGATATATAAACTAAAAGAGTTTTTACCTAAAGTATATTATGGAATAAAATATTGTTTTCAAGGTTAAATTTAGAGACTATTAATACTTCCATGCTTCCTATTCACCCCATCTCAGTCAAGTTTTGTAATTCTTGACCCCAATGACCTCAATATAGCAATTGCTAATTACATGCATCCAATTAGAATTATTCATCTCATTTAATATTCGAATGCCTTATGCTCATTCTTTTCAACTCTAAGTTCGTGAATATAGCGATGCAATGACAAACTAGATATCTCATGCTTTATTGGCTTCATTCATCTTTGTTTATTTTAGATAACATAATATTATAATTCCTTATGTTTTCCCTTTTCAACTCGAATTTCTTTTATATAAAATCAATATCACCATTCCAGTTTATTTTTGACAATATGCGAATGCCCTTTTCTACTTTAACTCTCTAATTGTAACAGCACGGTTCCATCAGTTAATCTTTGATGATATTAAATTCCTTGTGTTCATGTTTTTTTATTTTTCATAGCACACACCGACATATAATATTACTCATCTCGGCCTATTTTAGATAATATTCTGGTGCATGCAGTATATTCTTCGTTTCAACTTCAATTCCTTTTTTCATAATATCAACATCACGCATCTATCAATACGTATAATCCTTTCATTTCCAATTTCTCTGTTGTAGCAATATACAAACTGCATTTATTCTACCAGCTTCACCCATTTCAGATAATTATTAATAATATTTGAATGCTCTATTCCTTCACCGTAGCAATAGTTAACTGCACAGGTCCCATTAAGTTATCACTATCAGCTTATTTATAATATTCGAACACCGTTATTGTCGTTGATCACTTTTTACAACATTGTATTCTCGAGTCTATATTACTTAATTTTATTCTCTTAACCATCACTTTCTTTTTCAAAACATGTATGGGGAGAAAAAATGTACAACCTTTTTTTATGCCTCGATCAATATTTATGAAAATTAAATAAGAGCGATATATAAATATTTTAAACCTAGTCAACCAAAGTCAAAAAAATAATATTTCGTCACCACTAAATAGATGGTATCATCCCAGTGCGCAATTCCTTTCCCAATATACGGTATTTTCATTCATTTATTTCGATTTACGTATTACGTATAATGATATTATTGTAATTAATTTCAATTCAAATAACATTAAATACAGAATTGTTAATAAAATAAATAATAAAACAGACCATTGATAAAAAAACCACGTATTGTAAAATAAACCAAACTATGGATCAAGAAAAGTCATGCATTGGTAAATAAAAAATAGGTCAGCATCGAGTACGTATTGATGAATTTATCTTTAGTTGAAAATCATCATCTTGAGCTTAAATCAAAACTTAATAAAGTCTAGAACCACCAAGTAAATTGGCTTGATCTTAACTTTTTGTGCAATATAGATGAATTTTATAAGAAGTTTTGTATATAAATATTAATACGTGTGTATGCATTACGCAAAAATTAAGCTATCCATATTTACTAACATCAAAAAGTAAATAAAAAATAGAAATAGATCAATACCTATATAATTAATAAGATTATGTTCTATTTTTATATATTAAACTCGCCACTTTACCCCATGCACCATTATATCTCGATTGTTGGGAAAAAACGACAGCAGAATATCGCGCAACTTGGTCAAACTTGGGTCCAATATTGACATCACACGATTACCTAATGAATTGAACTTAATTACGTGTCGAGTGAATAATTGAAGACAGGCAATCATAATAACTTAACTTATTAGCCTACGAAACATGATGAAGTGGCATTAGAATTTAAACACAAACTAATAGCCATCGAATACAAGATATAAAAAGGTTATCCAACGTACGTATAAATATTAGTTCCTTTTTGTTCGTGTGTTGGACAGTAGAAACATAGTAATAAAATGAAGACTCATCAAATCCTAAATTATGCCTCAACAGTTTTGAGTATTTGTTGGTTTATTCGTGGGGTTACGCGAGTTTATATTTTTAGAAACAGAGTCTGTTAACTTGTTCCGATATACGTAAATTTCAAAGTAAGTTCTTTGATTTAGCTTCATATTAATTACAAGCAATAAACACAATACAGTATAAAGAGCAATTTTATTTGCCCGTATTGAGAGGTCTTAAAAGTCACGTAATATAGATTTAGTACCCGTCAATTAAAAAATTCGAGACAATGTAGCAAATGACGATGATAATAACTTAATATATAAGGTCACGAAACATGATGGCATAAAATTCCGGGTAGTCGTATAAAATATAGAAAAATAGAAAGACATAAAATGGTCATTCAGTGTTAGCCCCTGAAAAAAGTCATACCAAAATCAAATCCTTCGCAACGTACGCCAGTTTTCCCGTGTTTGTTGGGTGTTTTTAATAGGTATCTTTCAGTGATATCCTATGTCTAGACCTATAGTGACAGAATCGTTGGTATAGCCCATAACTATAAACAAAAATCATCTCCTTATATTTAATTATAAAAACAACAAGAATATATGCAAATAATATGATTGATTCATTCAAATGTTATTGTTCTGAATATTCTCAATGCTATCTTATCAATACCTGACATTAAATATGTATTAAAGTAAACCACCGTATTTGATATACCGACTGACTTTAAAAAAATTCAACTTTTCTTATTTAACTACCGAATATGGTCCGGAATGCTAATTGAAGCAAAAAGAGAATACTGTATAGCACCTTGGTGTACTAAGTGTGTCACGAAAATATTTATATCGTGAAGCGATCTATTATAAGTTAACTATATAATTCCGTACGTGCAAACAACCAGTAATTCTTTTGATTCATATTCACAATAAACTATCAAAGCTGGTATCATATTATTTGGTAATAACATTAATTTCTATCTAAATAAATTAGAGCAAAAGAATCGATAAGTGATCGTAAATTTAATACTAATTTCATATTTAAAAAAAGAGAAGAAAAGAAAAGAAAAAGAAAAAAAATCCGATAATGTAGAGATAATCTATTTTCTGAAATGATATAAATTAAAAATATTCTAATTAATTCATGTTATCCGTCCTAACCGATTTTAAAAGGCTTTGCTTTATGTTGACTGCCTTTAAGTTCATTGAGTTTATGCAATTACAGATAATTTGGAAAAGACTTCCAGAGCCTCGTACATTTGCAACGAACCTGGAACACTCCGCCGGCGCTTCCCATTTAAGCCTGTTTTTCGTCGATATTCGGCCCTTTATATTCACCTTTTAATTCCACTCTCATTGATAAATATTTATAAAACTTCGAAAAATCATCATGCGGACATTAGACATGCATCTCACGTGGTCAAACATCCGAATGATCACCGGTTTCATATTAAATTTGATCGGATAATGGTTATGACTTTTGGTCACAATAATTATCTTGGATATAAGCTGACTAATTATAATCAGATAGCCGTGCATTATCAACGTCGTAAATACAGTATATTGTGCTTTTTTCTTTGGCAATAAATGTGGCGATTAGGATATTCCGAAAATTCATATTGCGCGGAAATCTTTCTCCGCACATTCGCATTGTTCTCTCCGTATCACCGAAAAGTACAAAGGTTTAGGAAAGGTCGACATGGTTAGGTCCTTGTCTTACAAATTTAAGGAGTGCTGTTCCATAATTTCGTTCTGTCATTAACACATTTTCAATGTATTAAATAAAAAAATGTTCTATAGAATATCAAGTATATTAGTCTCGGATTAATATTTTCTTGTTTACCGATTATTCTTGGTTTAATCTATTTATTTATTTATTTTTTAGTCTAAACAATTAATAAACCGAAAATTACAATCTACAATATACGGTATTATCAAACCAAAATTATTTTTAACTTTAAATGAACTTGCAATTTGTTAAATTGAAAAGCAGCAGGTAAAAAATAAAAATGGATATATTTTAAACAATAAAAAAAAAAAGGGAATTTTTAAATTGCATCTGAATAAAAAATTATACAGTAGTAGAATAAAAAAAACAACAACGATAGGAGGATTATTTAACTAATAATTTAAATTAAAATATATGTTTAATTAAGAACAAAATAATTATTCGTAAAATGATTAAACTTCGCCTTATTTTCCTTACGATATATAGATTAATAAATAATAAATATGTCATCATTTAAATATCCGAAATTTTAAAGCGTATTAATTTGTTGTAATAATTTAATTAAATAAAAATTTTTATGCATCAGATTTATTGCAAAATATTATAATTTGATTTTTCAAAAATTCTTCCATTGATCCTTTAAGTACGCAAGTATACAAAAGATATTCACAAGAAGTTGAATGTTTCTAGGTTAAATTTATCTTATCCTGATATCTTTTTTAATGTTATTTAAATTTTTTTTTGAAAATATTTTTTATTTTTCTTCACATATTTACAAATCTCTTTGATCAAAAACTTAACTTATAACAACTTAAACAAGTAAATCTTCATATCTATAATAATAAAGTTTTTTAAAAAAGAAAAATTATTGATTTATAAATTTTTTATTTAATTAAAAAAAAAGAAAAATTATTTATTTATAAATTTTTTATTTAATGAAAAAAATCATGAAGCCTTTTTTAATAATAAGAAATTTTTTAATCAAAATTTTCATTTTTCCTAATTAAAAACAAAAAATATTTTCTTATAATTCTTTTTTTTTTTTGCTGGCTCAGCCCCCAGTTGGTCTTTATTTAGCATTTACTCA
The DNA here is from genome assembly GCA_910592055.1 of Acaulospora colombiana. Classification (NCBI taxonomy): domain Eukaryota; kingdom Fungi; phylum Glomeromycota; class Glomeromycetes; order Diversisporales; family Acaulosporaceae; genus Acaulospora; species Acaulospora colombiana. The sequence continues at coordinate 16,873 of CAJVPT010000778.1, read as the reverse complement.
GATATTACAACTCAGATATTACAATGTCCTATCTATTTCAGAGCTAACTAGAAATCAAAATATATTAGCATATATGCTAGAATTACTGAAAAAGATACTATTTCCAGGGACTTCCATGGCTTGTTGCCTTCTTTTCAAAAAACTAACATGCCTAGGCTGAGTTAATGTCATCTTCCTTGGATTTTATAAGAAAAGAAATTTTAAAATTTTGGTTTTCTTCAAGTCCAAACCAATTGTATTTGTTAGTTTCCCTAAATGGATATTTTGCATGTTCTGGCTTTATTTGTCCCTCATTCTCTTTTTGGTCTTTGTGATCTCTTGAGATATTTTTCATTTTTCTATTGCCTTGTATCTTTGTATCCAGATTTTCCTTGTGAAGTTCTGTATTTCTTCAAAACACCTTAAGAGGATGGGCCTTATATTTTTCTTAAAAATCCTAGCCCAGTTATAGACTAGTTTTGTAAAGTCTTTGGGAATTAGACTCTTAGAAATCATTATAGTCCAGGTGTTATATTTCTTCCAATTGATCTTTTTGATCCATTTCTGAACCCAGGGTTTGCTTCATTTTTCTCTACATTGGAAGCAAGTAGATATGACCTCTATATGTAGTATACATATATTAAAGTCAAGTTTGTTTTCTTTGCATATATAAATGTGTATTTGATCCTTATTAGTCATGTTATATCTAAAGTACCTACTGAATCCATATAAATCCCTTCTTCTAATATAAAGCTTGACCTTGGTTGGTAAATCTTATGCTCAGGACTTCAGTTTAAAAACTCTTCATTTGAGGTCCTCTATATTTGTTAGTATTGCAGTTATCCTTTTGAATTGTAAATAGTTTACTGTTGCTTTCCAATCGATCACACTGTTGAGTAATATTATGTCTTAATTTCTCTTTAAATTATATTATTCCATGATCTGTTTATTTCTACAGTGATTACGTACTACTTTCTTACAGTTTAAATTAATGACCACATCCTTGTATACTAGTACAAGCTCATTTTTATTAAGTGATGTGATATTAAAATGTGTGATTTGCCATTTTAATCATGTTCGTTTAACCTCACCATTCACTTTAATAAGAGTCTGAGTACTATACTTTCTGATCTTTTCAACTTGAATCTTTATATCCTTGAGATTCACAAGGTCCTTTGTGTAATTGATAAGTCTCACTATCTTACTCTTGTTTTTAGTGGTTTCTATTGCCGTGGCTAACATTTGACTATCCATATTCAATGTTGTCTCTGTTCCATATGTGAGGAAAATAAAAGCTACTACACTGTATTTAGTTTAGCCTTGTTTAGTGATATCTTTCATGAGATCTTAAAAAAGTCAATTTCTATTTTCTCCCTGATTTAAGGTTTTCAATCTGAAAGGCGATGGTATGAAACTTCTTATATTGACTTGCATCTACTGTATTATGATTCTAACTCATTACTATCCTTCAACATTCTATTGTAGTGGACTGATTTTTGCTTCTGATCTTTATCCCTGATTTACTTGGTCCAGTCCTTATACAAATATATTTAGAGATATAAATATCATCAAGTTCCCACAATTTAATACTGTTTACTAGTTTAACCTAGTTTTGTTGTTTTGCAGCAATGTTAGGAGCTTGATCTCTTTGCTTCCAATATAATTTTTGGTGTTCTGTCTGCTCTTTCCTGGGACTACAATTGTATTTCTATTTAAAATTTCTATAATACATAAACCATTGGTGGCCTTCTTGTTCATGTTACATCCAATGTATAGTATCAGATAGGATAAATATGGCAGCTGAACATTGTGTTTGGCAGTGGTAGTGTTTGTATTCTTCTTTCTTAGTTTTCCTATAAGTAATTCCTTATTTTCTGTATCTCTTTCTGTAGCAATCTAAACTAATTTGCTTTTCTTCAAGGATCTGCTACTCCACTTTTCTGCTTATACTATGTTGTGGAAGTGAGACTCCTTAATGAAGATTTGTCAGCTTTGTCACAAAGTGCAAGTTGGTTATGCCTACCTGGATCCACCTTATCATCTTAATTTTGCTGTAATTAATGAACTATTTAATCAATCTGAGATTATTTGCTCTGAATTTGTTCCTATATTTATCATAACATCTTCCTCCCATATATTCTTTGATTGATATTAGCTTATCTTTTATCCTTACACTTTTTTGTCATTTATTTCTAAAGAAAAACCCTTGTTTCTGTATACAAATAAGTATATCTTATATAAAATTAGTCCCTATTGTAAGAATCTTTGAGCATGCTTTCAAGATGTTTTTCTCTGACCAGGCTGCTCATTGAAGGTTTGCTATTCTTTCCCTATATAGTCTGCTAGCATAATTGGCTGCCTTATGTAGTTTCTCTATGGTGATCAAGTGTTTTTGAAGCATATAGTTTCTAAGACTGAACATGTTACAGCCTAGGTTGCTATAAAAGATCAGGTTCAGGATAGAAGTAGCAAAACCAATTTTGTGTTTAATTATTTTTCTCAGCTTTCAAATATTTTTTATAATAATATTTCTAATAATACTATTATTATTTAAAAAAATAAATAGCTAGATTTTGCATACCACTAAAATTAATTTTATATTCATAATAAAAAAAAAATCTTTTTCATAGATCTCACAATTCTTAAAAATTTTCTTTTTAGACAATTTTTCTAAGAAAAAAAAGTACACAAAAGAGATGAGTTCTTATAAAACCCTTTGCAGTTCCAAAACCATTACAAGACCCAACTATAATGAGAATATTTTAGCAAAAGGTAATGCAAAAAATATTAAAAAACCAACACGAACAGCAAAATAACAACAACTCTAAACAAGGGTAAAGAACTTGAAAAACCAATAGAAACTATTCAAAACCTCCTTAAAAATAAACAACCAACCCATCAACCCATGGCCAACCATAGGAACTTTCAAAACCATAGTAAAAAGGATGCAAACAGCTCAGCATCATATACCTGTAGTGATCAAATAGAAGAAACAATTACTACTAAAAATAAATTACACCTCAAGAAAGTACACAAAAAGAATATACCAGATCTCAACAACATATTCATACACCAGCAAGAATCATCAACCTTTATGCAGAAATATATACCAAAAAAGAGAAAGAATTAGATCAAGATTCAAACAAAGAAGATATCAAAAAAACATGGCAAGTTCAAAGAAACTAAAGAAAAGGTTATCCAAGATCAAGATTACATTTAACAAAATAACAAGATATAGCAAAAAAAGATTTAAAGCATGAATCATAGCAAATGATATTTCTGGTATTACTATCAGCCAAAAAATCACATATCTAGTCAAAGTACTAAGAAGTCTGGAAAGTTTCTTTATCATTCACAAGGAAAAAAAAGACATTTAATGTATTACTGTCTTATTTGGAGAGGAACAGGTTGAAGAGGAGGCATGTTACTTAATCTTATTAAATACAGATCAGAAAAGATTGATATGCATTACAATTATATTGACTGAGTCGAAAAAAGAAAACAGTATCAGGGTATGAATATTTCCCTAGCTGAAAAATTTATAGAAGTACAACAAACTTTAGCTAGATATAGACAAATTATTAACATATTTATATACACAGGTCAAATATAGCAAATAGAAATAATTATATTTCAGGATAAGAAAGTCAAGAAACAATTTATTAACAATATAGCATACTGATCAGGGGAGATGCAACATGAATAATAGACAAATAATGTAATAAGTAAAAAATAATAGAGAGGTTTCAATATGTAGCAAAACTTATAAATCTATTACCAAATATCAATGTCTTTGATTTAAAAAAAGTATCTTAACAACTTTAAGCAAAGTTATGTTATATTTCCTGTAAAATCAAATATATCAAAAAGCAGTTTGCAGTTATATCTTTCAAATTAGAAAACAAATTCAAAGAAAGTTTAGGACAAGAATTTAATATGGAAGAGATTATCATTATAGTCAAATCAATGAAAACTAAGCTTTGCTTTATTTGTGATCAAAGTAATCATCTCTTGATGCAATGTCCCATCAAGGAAAAAAGAAAACAATAGTCATTATATAATATAGACCAGGTATCAAAATTTGGCAAACTCTATTAAGCATATAAACCTGCTAACACACAACAAATCAGAAATATAGTAACTAAAGAAATATAAACATAGAGACATAGATTAGAATCTTATGCAGCAGTAGCAACAACTAATCACAAAACTAAAACTAAACAATAAAATGGTTAGAAATTAGATCCACTAGACAAAATTCTCAATATGTTATAATAAATACAAAAAAATATTAGAAAAATTAAATCATCAATCGAGGAACTGGATGAGAGAAACATATATCTTGAATTACAAATTCAAATAACATGAACCTCAATAAAACAACAGATTAATTAGATGCAATTCCAAGAAGTATAGAATGCAATACACAATATAACACTGAACAACATATCTATAACCTATGGAAAATTACAATGCAAAATATTAAAGGGTTCATAGATAGTTTTAAAAAACCAACCTGGTTTGATCTAGTCAATAATTAAGGTTGGAATATAATAATAATAACAGATATTAATGGAACAGACCAGGCATTAAGACATTGAAAATGCCCTAATTATCACACAATCTGAATCTACTATAAATCCTAAATGGTGGAACAAAGTCTCAATATAATGATTAACAATAAAATCATAAGAAGAATCTTCAAATACATGAAACTTAATGGAAGCTTAATAGCAGTATACTTGGCCTTCCCAAACAAACAAAAAATATAAATTATAGAAATATACTTTCCTGCAATAGCAATAGCCAAGAAACAGGTACTAGTAACAAGAATTCTGCAATAGTGGATAAAGGAGGCTAGCAACAAGGGACTGGTACATCATAGTCCTTAGAGATATAAATGGAACTCCCAATCCAATTTTAAATAGACATAACAATTACAAAACCTTATGTACCAACAAAACAACTGGACCTTATATAGAATTGTTGATCAACAGAGGTTTTGAAGATAGCTACCATATACTGTATATAACCTCACTCAAAAAGGAGTTCATATGGAAGGAACAAAACAATAAAAGCAGAATAGATCAAATATGACTCAGCTATTAAGACAAATGGCAATCAAAAAATGAATATATACGAGATATACTACAACTCTTAATTAAAAGCAACTACTAAAGCATAACCATAGAATTAAAAATATGGAACCTAGATCCAAGCTTAAGGAAAAAGCTATAATGTACAAGCATCAATATAGATTTAATTGGCGACACACTAGTATAGAGCAATAAATAGCTTTTTTAAATATGATAGAAGAGCTAACCTTAAAAACTGCCAAGCCAAATATCTCAATTGACAAAAGGTATAACATTTTTGTAAATAATATACTAAAAGCTACCAGAAAGAATATCTGTAAAATCAAAAGACCAATCCAACTGAATAAACTCTTATATTTAATGAAATAAAGGTTTGATTCCTCAATAACACAACAAGCTTACCACAACAAAAAAAAGAAACCTGAAATATGCAGTTCATCCAAAAATGGATTTCAATCCTGCAAAGAAATATCCAGGCACATAAACTTATAACCAAAAGCATCACAACTAAAAACAGATCAAGATCATTAAATAAAAAATAATTAAACAATAAATCTTTCTAGAAATCAACAAAAAGGCCATAATTAATAGTATTATGAAAAAATTATGAAAAACTATACATCTGAACAAAATTATCTTATAATGAGAGGAGACTAAAATTATTACAGGTCCAACCAAATTAAAGAATATGTAAGACTACATTTCCAGGAATGGACATCTCTAAGAAACACATGGTATGAAGCCACAACCAAAGAAATCTTAAAATAAAAACTTATAATACAATCAAAGAATAAAGCAACAAATTTGTATCTGGGCTCAACCAAATTCTCTACATCATCTACAAATATCTGGGGTGAAAATAAAAAAAAAGTCCAAGGAATTTTTAATCAAATAATCCAATAAGACAATACTTTAGCAGAGTAGAGCAAAGGAATTATCTATCCAATTTCAAAACCAAAAAAATGAAAAAACATCATCAATATTACAAGACCAATCACTTTACTTGATGCAAGAAGAAAAATTTTTACAAAAATCCTAACTAATAAGCTAGTCAGATGTATTAAGAAAAAAAAAATCAAAATCCTATCAGAATATAACTGGGTCATACTTCCAGAGAACAGCACATAAGATTTAATACATATAATCAGTGACATAATATGATATTTTAAAGAAAATAAACAGCAGACATGGATTCTTAACCAGGATATGTCCAAGGTATATGACTCAATAAACATCAAAATACTAACTCTGACCCATAAAAGAATAAAGATTTCAAATCAAATATTTGAATTCTAATTGTATCTTATATACCAGACAAAACTCTGTGATTACATACTATGCTAATGATGAGTTTCTAAAGTATTTAATATATAAAATTTCATAGATCACTTATGTCACTTTTTGAGAGAAAAAATTCATAGAACTTCACTTTAATAGGGACAAAAATTAGAAAATGTTATAAATTAATAATTTGGATAATGGAAAACAATTATAGATAGTTTTTTAATAGTCATTAATTTAAAAATTTTAATGTTTCCTAGTGAGGAACATTTGACTTCGTCCCTGTCTCCTCCTTTAGAAACCAATCTTTAGCTATGGCCCAATAAATAAATATAGAAAATATGATAAAATAAATCAAGGAGACACAATTTCTTCACTTTTGTGATAAATCTTTTACAATTCTTACTTGACTATAATCACAAAACATACAAGAGATATACAATAAGTTCAAAACACTACAAAAACTTAAAAAGAGGACAAAACTGCAGAATCACTAATATTGTTACCAGCATCTATATAAATAATATAACATGGATTACCAGCAATCAAAAAACCTACAAAAAGTAATAAACACAATACAACAATTTTACCACATTAACAACATTCAAGTGAATTCATTAAAATTACAACTGTTGATTATAAATAGAAGAGATGTAGACTATGAACAAGGGGTCAAAATAAAGGAACTCAAAGTAGAAGACTACAAATTGGACATATCTGTAAGGATTTATGAGCATAATATAATAGCTCTAGATGGAAAAAACATCAAAGAAATCTTATAGACCAAAAGATTAGTAAAGTCAAAGTCCTAATAGTGATGAAAAAAGTGATAGACAAGTATATGTAATATATCATTAATCACATTCTCATGTCAAGTATAGAGTACCTATGCAATGATATAGTCTTATTCAAAAAAATCTGCAACTACCTAATAAGCAAAATAGTCACAATATACAAACATAAACTAGGTCTTCAAACACAATCTCAAATAGTAGACTATATAATAATTAGAAATACAACTTAATGTATCTGTAGGATAGGCAAGTACTATTACATTTAAATAACTGGATAATTAGAATCAATCTCAACAACATCACAGACAACATAGCTAGACATAGACTCCAATCCTTACAAAATACATATAGGTTCACAAAACCAATCTTTGCTAGCATGAGATATATATTCTTGGAACATAGTGCAAACTTTACACATAATATAATTTGGCTACTAAGAATACACAGTTTCAATCTCAAGTAAATAAAGAATAAATACCTATCAATAATTAAAAAAGAATACCAAATTATTCAAGAAATTATAAGTGAGATTTTTTACCAAAAAAATTGAAATAAGCTAAAAAAATACAACCTTCTCTTCACAGGTCAATTTCTTAATAAAGATAGACAAAAAACTTTATACTGAAATCAACTCATCAGAATCAACAAGACAGTATTACAAGAACCAGTTCCCATATGATTCTTGAAAATAAAAAATAAACTAGATCAACAGCTAAACCTAGCAACACAACCAGTTAACTTCTCATATAATAGTTTACCTCAATACAAACCAAACACAACAAGCAATATTGCAAGATTACATTCGATTGGAACAGAAATAAACAACCAAATAGTTATTAGCAAAAAATAAACACTGAATTGACAATCTACAAATACTACATATATGACTTAGAACAGTTCACACTTTTGGAATACCCAGGCTGTAATATTAATTAGTCAAACAATATTGAAGTCCCTTGTAATTTTTGAAGCAACAAGATAGACAACAGTAAAAATCCTGGTTTACCACAGTAGAATCTTAATATAGTAATACTCAATTAACAAAAAATTAGCCTTTAAAAGTCAAATATCACCAAACTTTCTATTATTATGGCTGCTAGTATTAATACATCCATTATATACAGGAAGAGACTGGGATACAGAAATTGAAAGTGTTATAGAAGACCCTATACAGAACTATATACATAATATTTATAATGCAAAGAAATCAATTATAAAGGAACTTTCTGATATCAGTCAAGAACTCCAAAACTATAAGCATTTTGAAATTTATATAGATGGCTCCATAAGCTGATATAATAGACAATACCATATAGAAATAAAATAGATATAACAACAAATAATAACAGATATTTCAACTTTCAAGACCAAGTTAAAAACTTTTCCTCTTCAATCAAAGCAAAACTAATAGCTATCTTTACAGTCATTGGTACCCTTCTTCACTATAGCAGAGTACAAAATATATACAGACAGAATGGCAGCCATCAACTGCATTCAAAAAATCAACAAGCTCATTACCATATAACATTACAAAAAACAAAAAAACTCAAACATTTTACAACTAATCAAAGAAATTTGCAAGCAAAGAAATATAAAGTTGGAGCTATTTAAAGTCCAAGTATATACAGGAAATACACAAAACAAACTTTCAAATCAATTGGTAGAGATTGGCCTATAATGAGGGATAAGACCCAATATAAGAAATATTATATTCAAAACTGAAATTCTAAAAGAGAAACATTTCTGACCTATGGATCAATATTGCAGTGGTTAGACTCAATAGGTCAGATAATAAGATCCAGGTTCAATTCTACCAAAATACAAGATTGCTTATAAGGAATTGAATCCATCTATTGATATAACCGTAAACTAACCAATGTTTTTAAATATAGCATTTGGTCTATATCTAGATTGTAATTGGGTTGTGATCTGAATTGAATAGGATTATTATTGACACAACCTTGTTACCAGAAATAGTAGCAAGAAGAGTAAATCTTCAAACTAGTAACATGTCTCTCAAGATCAAAACAAGAAACACAACTCACCCAAGGTCACAAATGGCTTAATATGAACTTATGCGAAAGAAAAAAGACTCTTCCATAATAAGCTAGTCCCAGTCCTTATGCATGTGGTTGTGCCGGATTTCACAGACTTGACTATCAGGAGGTCTTGTCAAGAGAAGAAATCTGTGGACCACTCTGAAAGATCAAAAACTAGGATCCAGGTTACTGAATTTGATGGCCTGATAACTAGAATACTCTTAATAAAAAATTGTTCTAGGAATAATTAAGACAGAATTACGCAGGCTTCCAGTTTGTAGTTGGGCTTGTAATAGTGATATATAGCATTAATTAAATATATATATAGCTATCTATATAGATATTATTTATTATAAAATATATGTAAAACTACTCATTTGTAATAACATAACAGTTTCGATTAATAAAATTACAAATTAAGCCTGTAGACTAACCAAGATTATAACAACAATAACTAATATGAGAGATCATATAGACTGTTTCTTTAGAATTAAAGCATGGATAGAAGAATTACCTACCATGAACAAACTAAATAAAAGATACCCTGATATATATCCAAATAACAAATGTAAAATTTGTAAACAGCATAGAGAAACAAGCAACTATCTGTTTCAATATAGACAACATAAACAAGACTTCAAGAAGACTTTATCCAGGACCTGACAGAAGAAAGTGTGGCAAGAGCAGAAGGTAAACAGACAGAACCGATCCAAAATAAATGAAAAAGAATATCAATAATAAAGGAGTATAAAGAAAACAACAAAGCAGGGCGCCAAGTTGAATAGAAGGATATTACCAGGGAAGTCATATCACATGGCATGATTTAAATAGCAGAATCTATAACAAAAGATAGAACCAGAGCACTGAACACAATCAAAGAAGCAATACACAAATTTCGACAGAATAAGCAAGAAGCATGAAAACTCAGATATGATATTACAATTGACTGGAAAAAAAGTCAACCCATAGGGAAAAAACTCAAATACAAGAAAAGGCAGGCCAAGTGCAATGGACTCAATTAACAGATCACACTACAGAACCCAGACTCAATAACAATACAGGTCATTAAAACCTTTGAGTCAGATCCAGAGTCTGAATGAGCTCAAATCAATCTAAAGAAAAATCTTAAGGACAGGTTCAATAAACTATATATAGAACTAACAAATATAATAACAGAGAATACCCTAAAAAATAGTTACTTTCCTTTCTTTTTCTTTTCAATCAATATTAGTGCTAGTGGATTCTTGACTCACTAGGGCTTACTAAGGCGGTCTGTAGCAAGTCACAAGGATTCTAGTAATAAATACTGAGTCATAGTGTTTTTTCCTATTTATAAATGTATAAACTCACAATTAAATTTACATACATAAGCCTATATTAATGAATAAATAAAACCTCAATAGCAGGACTTTGCTAGGTTAAAAAAAAAATATACATTTCTCTATACAATGAAATAAATAAATCTTGAAAATATCAATAAAAGAAACAATCAAAAAAATTACACAAGCAGTTCACTTGGCTAAGTGAGGCTCTGAATAGAACTAAAAACAATTTTGATAACTATCTAATTCAGAAAATTTACTGGTTTACCACCTTCAAGTATCTTCAGATTACCAAAATAAGCAATTACATGATAAACTGGGAGAATCAACAATAAAGGAAATTTTTACTAAGCTTATAGAATAAAGAACTTTCCACAAAAACCAAGCTGCATTATAGAGCATATTCAATCTATAAAGATAATTTGTGCAATAATTGCAAAGAAATGAAGACAAATATACACCCTTTATTTGCACTACATATAAGACAATGATAAAATAACACATAATTAATAGCATTATTACAATTATTACAAAACACTCAACCAAGAACAATATATTAAAATGAATAAACAAACTGAAGAGAAAAATATCACTTCATTATAAGAGATATCTGAAATATGCAATTAGAAGAGCTTTTCTCAAGGAAATAACTAAAATTAATTAGAAAAAAAATGATACAGACATGACTATTATATAGACATTAAAAAAGATATTATAAAATACCTTCAAGTGCTTTGGAAAAAATGCTATAAAGATTTCTAACTCCGGAAAGTACAACAAGGTATTATCAGAAAGATAAAGAAAAAATGCAAATATACTAAACATAAAATTGAACTATGGCTCAAAGAAAGAGAAGACCATATTAAAAATAAATTCATGTACCAGGACAATAAATATATAAACAAAACTATTCAAAATATAACAATACACCCTTTACTATCTTAAAATTTTTATATATACTAACCCAGCCTTGGTAGATTAGCATTCTCTGAAATTAAGTGACAACAAGTTACAAGATAAGTACAGTTGTAAGATTGTTTCTTTATTAAACTATTTGATAAATACAGATAATTATAGTATCATATACAGTATATTATACATATCTACCATATTTCAAATAACAAGACTGAAATAAATAATAAACTAAAAAACTTGATTATTTTTATTATTGAAAAAAATAATTATAAAGTTTTGCTAATATTATAGCATATATCAAATAAAAATATAAATAAAATCCAAATCTATATATATAATATACAATAGAATACCTGTGGATCTATAGTACAGAAGTAATGTTTACAGGTTGTAATTATAAGATCCAAAGTTCAACATTATATGGGGCTAAGTAAAAATACTACATCACAATAAATTTAGTACTCCATTGGATAACAGTAAAATATTATTGGATATATACTTTGTTATCTTATCAATAACCAAAATAGAAAAATCCGCCATCACACAGTATCACTTGTAGATGATTTTTACTGGATCAGGCTGATATACAGGTGTTGTAAGATAATCAGTATCTTATCAGTACTCTGATAAGATGGAGAAGGATGGGGCTGATTTTATGGTCAACCAGAATGAAGATTGGATTGGCATTAGGTACCTTAATGATCTTATCAATCACAAGAAGTTGCCATAAGTCAAAAAGGTTAAAGTTCTGAAGAGAGTAAACATTGTTCTGTTGGAATGCTTAAAAGTATAGCCAGTTATTGTAACTTATTATTAGGAGACCTTGATGAGAGGAGAAATTAGTGAACTATATCAAAATCCCAATCCAGAGATAGGTTAGAGCAAATGCAATGGTCTGATAACTAAATTACTCTATAAAAGTGTTTGGGAAAAATTAAAAGAGTGTCATATAGTTTCCATTAACAGGCTAGTTAGTATATACTGTATATATGTAATATATTTACTATGTATAAAATCATTATTGTATAGCATTATTTCTAAGTAAATAAAAACCACAGTCCAAATATGGCACAATGAGTTCAATAGTACTTTCTAGGGTATTGAGATAACAGAGGTATCCAACTTCCTAGCTCAACTATACAAGCTCATTAATTTTCCAAAAACACAATACAGAAACTTAGAACTATTGCATGTCAACTCAAACAACATTACTATATCACAGTATACATAGATGGTACTTATAAACTCAACCAAAACACAATCCAGGAAGAAGCAAATATAATCCTTAAAATACAAACAAACAAAGTCATCAAAACAGAAATAGCTATCAAGAGCCAGCTGTCAGCTGACAGATATGAAATTATTGCAGTAACAATCACTATGGGACTCTGCAATAAAGAAACACATATATCTCTACATAAAGACTCGACCAACATCATCACAAACTTTAAACTAGTGCAGAGCAGACATATTAGAAGGCAAACAAAACTAGAATACTCTCTAACTTATTATAATTGGTATGAAACAACTCTATCTCAATTGAATGAACTTATTGTAAGAAGGTGAACAAGAATCATTTATTAACTGAGACTGACCAATAGCAAAAGAGACTAGCAAAGCATTACACCTATACTTGAGGATACTGGAACAATTCTTAACACTGACTCAGATCTAAGATCTAATCTGTTTCTATTTCAGAGATCACGAAATTATCTAAAACATCTGGAAGATACTCAAATTAATCAACCTAACTAAATACATATATAAGTGAATAAAACTCACATGAAACAAATAAATGCATAAACAGTTCAAAGATGAAATTAATTAAAATCCTACCTTTGAACAGCTATATCCCTCTAAGATCACCAGTAACAATACAAACATTATAGGCCATAAAATCTGCATATTTGTAGTCAAAATTTGGAATCAAGAACTCCACATCATGAACAAGCTGCATAATCGATACTCCACATTTTTATTAGACTCCCAAATACTTCCAGTGTATAGCCAATAAGAACAATCTATATTTATTTATATACCCTACTCACCAACTGGATATTAAACAAATAATTATCAATACTATCTACAAAGAGATAGTAGTCAAAAAAAAGAGCAAATTAAGTTACAATATAAATCAAGAAATCACAAGCATCATTAACAAGTCCAACATTTGACATATAGTAGTTAGAAGAGAAATCACTAAAAGTCTAATCTCTCTTATTAAACAACATATAAAAATGGACAAAATAATCTTTACTATACAAGGCATCACAAACAGTATTCATTTCATTATATATAGTATTTGAAATAACAGATGTTTTTACTTCCACACATGGGAAGTATTACAGGATATCAATCAATAGAAGAAGTATAACAGCACAAACAGAAAGAAAAAGAATAACAATAATGATCAAAAGTCAAATGACACTAATCCAGGAATACTGACTAATCTCCTAATTGCAATCATTAAAGGCATGTATAACATTTTCACTATTTTTAACAAAGTATGCTAATAGAAACTAGGCATATTAGCTCTTCTACCAAGTGAGCAACAAGTCACAAGGGTATTAAGATGAAATTGACTTTTTGTAAAAATATTGTAAATAAATACAATAAAATAGTTAACAAAATAGCTTTGTAAATTCAAGTACCTGTAATACAAGAAAAATAAAATAAAGTAGGCTTGAGCATACCTATTAAAAAAATATATATATACTATATATACAATAGAATTTTTATATCATTGATTAATCCTTAAAAAATTAATTTTAACATTAGAGCTTTGAAATTTTTAAATTAAATAGTTTATTTTATAACATTAATTTCTTAATTTTTTAAAATTATTTCAAACAAACTTAAATGAGAATCAATATTTAAATTACATTTTTTAAAAAAACTTTTTAACATAAAAATTGTTGAGAGTATAATATCATTCAATAATTTATAAGATTGAAAATTTTTAAAAAATCATTAAATTTAAATTTGAATCTTTTTAAGTTAATCAAAAGATTTTATATATTTTAATAAGATAATTGTGAATAAATTCAATTTTAAATTTTGACTTTAATATTACAAATTTTTTTTTAAAAAAAATAATTATTTTACTATTAAAATATTAATTTTATATTTTTAATATTAATTTTTATAACAAAATAATTATTTTCACATGATAGATATCAGTATTAGAGAATTTGTCAAAACATTCAACAAGCAAAAGATAGAAAAAGATTGGACAACACAAAAGAATTCAAGAACTGTGAATACAAAATGACAAAATTATAGACTAGTTGACCTTCTGAAATTAGTTCAATCTATTCAATATCTTCAATACCTCTTTCAAAAGTAATAAAGACAAAAGCTTCCTAACTAACTTGACCTATAATAAAGTTCCAGTATTACAAATATTGAAAAAAAGGAAACTAGATATTTATACCATAACAACATGTCTAGTATGTAAACTTCAAAAAGAAACTTTAGAACACTTGTTCGAATATTTAGCCACTAAAGAAATCAGAGAGGATATATAGAGAAAAGCAAAGGAAAAGATCAACTGATATATTAGTAAAGAAATCAAAAACAAAGAAGAAATCAATCCTGCAATCAATGATGAGATAAGTAAATGGTTAAATAAGATTCAATGATCTGATAGAAGTCTTTTCAACATTATTTGTGAATATTTAAAAGAGAACAAAACCATTTCCTTGAAGAATTACCTCAAAGTATAACTTAAAATTCTCCCAACAGTCATACAAAGTATAATTGGTAAGCTTTGTTATAAAATAAGAAAAAATTTCAAGAATAACATATGGAATAGCCATTGCAAAAAAGTAATAGAGTGGAAAAAGAAGCAGAATATTAATGAAAAGGACAAACAAACCAAAAGACCTGGACACTAATCCATCATGCAGATTATACAAGAACAGGAAGAAGAACCCACACTTGCAAAATATCCAGAACAAAAAGTCTTTGAAAGAAAGAAGGAAACAAAGTATAAAGAAATCATTAAGGATTGGATTTGTTATAGAAGAAAATGGTTTGGTTTTTAACTGCAGTTGGAATTTAGAATGATCTATAGTAATGACCTATAGGCAAAGATTTTATTTACTAGAGGATTAATACAAGTCAATAAAAAAGTGAAATATCATTTCCTAAGTTGCATCTAGAGAAATAGTTTTTCGACGAAGGGTGAATTAGTATATAAAAGTCAAAGTAATTTGTAAATATCTGATATATATACAATAAAGATAAGTCATGCTGCCCTGATTGTGGATTAAAAAAAAAAAACAAAAACAAAAACAAAATAATTATTTTTAAAAAAAGATTTTAAGTATAAAAGTCAAAATTCAAAATTGATTTTTATTATTATTATTATTATTATTAAGGGTAAACAAAGCCTGTTTTATTATAGTAAAGCCATCATGTAACTGTGAATATACATTTCATAGTGCTATACTCTGAACTATATCCAGCTTACATCTGCATTCTTCTTTGACCTTACGAATTAAGAAATAAAACCCATTTTTGTGACTAGTAGCCATTACAGCCACCATCAACACCTATGTGGCTTGTTGCTAGAGGAAGCCCTACTATCTATCTTTCTACGTCTGTACCCCTTTCCAGTTTTCACCTCTGGATTAGGATACAGGACCCCTTTTATATCTCATTCCGCTTAGTATTCTTTTTACAATACCTATTACAGTATGCCTATTGAGTACTCACGTAGAGTCTTAAATATCATCTCATTCTACTGAAAATCCTTTTTATATGACCTATTATGGCCTGCCTATGGGGAAATCACATGGAGTCTTGGACAAATCTCAAATTGGTAGAGACCCTCCTCTAACTAACATGCCAGAGCTCCGTTAGTCCCTGATTTATGGCAACAGATCTTCAACCTATCTACAGGAGCTTTCTGAACCTGTCATATATAGCGAGGTGGCTTCAACACTAAAACTGGATAAAGCATCTTGTAATATTTAGTTTTCCTATGATCAAACAGGATCTTAACCTTGAGTGACAGTGATTATTATCATGAGTCAGATGGGATCTTCCTGTACCACCTAGGCTTAGGTGGTACTACCTTGCAGTAATATTGAACTCAGAAACAGTACTTGGTAACCTGGGAGCACTACCAATGTGCTATGGACCCACAGGTCTCAAAATTGAATTTCTTTTACAAATATCTTATTAAAATATATAAAAAAATTGAATTAATATAAAAACTTTTAAATTTTAATTTAATAATTTTTAAAAATTTTTGATTTTTGATTTTTTTTTTTTGTAAACATGCAACATTGCTCATTTTATTGAGTTCATATACAGGTACATATACTTCGGCTTGCAAAGCAATTTTATAAACAGTTTTCTATACTTTTATTATATATACTTACAATAAAACCAATTGGCTGGGATGCCCCTTGTGGCTTGTTGTCTCTTTTAGAGAGAAA
>CAJVPT010000777.1:0-25891 GCA_910592055.1 Acaulospora colombiana | reverse complement strand
AAGAAAGAAGGTGAAAACTCACCTTGATTCCTATACAAGCAGAAAAATGGATAGTGATCTGCAATAGTGATCTATGGGCAATAATGTTAAGGGTTAAAAGAGTATTCATCTGAACCATTAACAGAGCAATAAATCACTCCTGAAGTTGCACTTAGGGTTTTGATATATTAAGACAAAACAGTGACGAGTGAGTTAGGTAAAGTTTTAGCTTTAGCAAATCATTTAAAATGTACAGTATACAAACATTTAAAAAAGCACACGTACCTAGCTTATCCTAGAGTTAAAAAAAAAAAATAAAATAAAATAAACTATCAATATAACCTGTTGAAATTAATTTTGAATATATTGCTATCTTTCTAAAACTAAAGAAAACTAGTGAAAGGCCACTAATACTACAAAAAAATTTAAAAAGAAAAAAAAAACTAAAGAAGTAAAAAATAATTAATCTATATTATTTTTTATTATACAACCTATATAAGGAAAAGAAAATTTTATTCAGAGTATCTATTAAATTCAGTGGAAATATTGGATACATATTTATATATAATAGTAAAAATATCAATATATGGTTTAATCATATTTCAAATATTTCAATTATTCTTGTATAATATTAGTTATATTTCAGATATCTTTACTTATTATTCCTCAGAAAATATAAGAATCTTAGCTATTGTCTTTAATAATTAACTTACGCTTCTTTATAGAAGCTCTTAAAATATTAAAGCAAATTATATACAAAAGTTAAATACTAATGTTTAATAGAAAAGAAGGCATATGAAATTACTAAGTCATTTTCTTAGGAAAATTGAGAAAAAAAAAAAGAATAAGAAAATATTGAAAATAGTGTTTATATATTATTTTAGTAAATCAATTTACAAACTATTTTTTTTCAATTCTTGTCACTAAAAGGTAGTATAATAGAGATTGTTATTTATACATTCTATTCTTTATATTCTAAAAGCTGGGTTAAAAGTAATTAGAAAAATTATTATTCTTACTTTAATTTTTTATTTAATAAAATTAAAAAAAAACTTATTTAATAACTAGAGATAAGTAACTATAACTTCAAAAACAGTTGTAATATTTTTTAATCTTTACCATAGTTAAATAAACTTTTTTTGAAAAAATCAATAATATAAATAAAAATATATCTTGTATTTACTTGCACAACATAACTAATGACTTATAGTAGATCTCAAGTTCTTATAAATATAAAAAAATATATTTAAATGCATAATATGACCAATAAAAGCTTGTTTACTTCTTTTATTAATATGAGCTCTACTTGTTTAATTATGATGTGAGAAACTTTATACTACCTAAAATTTAAGATCAAATTGAAATAAACAAAGTTTCTTAAAAAAATCTAAAAATAAACACTATTAGAATACAAATAATAACAAGAGAGTAAAAAAGATATTTTTTATTATCCAATATATTTTATATTATTTTTTTATAATATGAGATAATAATATATTAATTTTTCTTTCTTTTAAAACTTTTTTGTCATTAGTAAAAAAGATATATTCTGGACTTTTTTATTATAAAAAGTCAAGTTTTTATTTAAAGAAAAGTATTAGTAAAAAAAGAAAGAAAAATAGAAATAATTCTTGAAGTTTTTTTCAAGTTTTTTTTTTTCCAACTAACAGGATAAATCTTTATTGAGATATTAATAGTATTAGATTACATGAGCAATTCGTACAACTATTTTTTAAGCTACCTATCCTAGCTAAGTTCACCAATTTTACAACATAGTGATATCATTTTTGTCCATTGCCCTGCTTTGCCTGGAATTATAGTATTCCAAAGATCTACTATGGACTTTTTATTGTTAATTTTCAAGAAGCTTGTGTTATATGTTTTTTAGTGGGGTCTTGTTTATTACTTAATGATCATGGGTACCATAAATAATCCTTATCATGTTTGGGTTTTCCGCAGACTAGTTGAAAATTAGATGGTACAATTCTCCAGTCATATTCTTGATATCCAGATGATTTAATAGTATTACATAATTAGATAATATACAACTTTTCATTGTCTCATTTTTAATCACTCTTGCAAGTTGACCTACAGGGGTTTTTCTTGGTTGTTACTTTCTGAATTATTTCTCCCAAATTTCTAGTCCATCCTTATAGTTTCCAATATGATACTAATACTAATCACCAGTCTTAACAATAACTGTCTTTTTTAATAGCTATTGGTTTTGTGATCATAGAGATCTTCCATTAATTGTTGTTATAACTCATTACATTTTGATAGGTATAAATGACTGAAGTTTTCCTTATCTCTTATAGGATGTATTTTTGACAAGAGATAAATATCCTTCCCATATCTGTTAAGAGTCTTAAGTTGATTAGCATTTTTCCATGGCTTGTCTTTGGATTCTTACATATTTCAGGTAGCAGGTTTTCTAAGTTTTCATTAATACTAAAACTGGCCAAGGCTTGGATGACCTAATTTTTTTTTTTATACTGTGATTAAATGGTGGAAATCTATAGATTATTTTTTAGTACAAAGATGTATATGAAGATAAGTATACATGTTATACAACATAACCTATATTGCAGAAACTGTTCTCAAGTAGAATCGAAGCAATAACTTATGGATGGTAATCTAGAAGTGTACCCACTGCACTATTAATCTTCAGGTCTAAGTTTTTTTCAAGTTGATTTAAGAAAAATAATAAGATTTTATTAGTATAGAAGTATAAAAACTTTTTATAAATATTATTTTTATGTTTGATCAAAGAATTAGTAAAAAGAGTTGATTGATAATATCTTAACAATAGATAAATAATATAAATTATACAATTTTATTTTTCTTAGATTTTTCAAGTAATAGAAAGGCTTTCCTAGTTAAAAGTTAAGATTTTTATATTTCTTTTGAGCTATTTCAATTTGATACTTATATAAATAATTAATTTGGTTGAATTAACTTACCTGATATTATAAATAGTAATCAAGAAGATTTTTTTTAAAGTTTAAATTGAAGTAAGAAAAATATTTCAATTAATAAAAATTTTTAAGAAAAGATTGTTTAATCAATAAACTTTTTTAAAAAAGCATGAAATACAGTATATTCTTTTTTCTTTTTATTTCTTTTCTTTTTTTATTAACTTAGCAATTTATAGTTTTTGAATAATTAATAATAACAAACTATTGATAAATCTAATAAATAAAAGCTTATATCATATAAAAATAAAATATTGATTTCGAAATTTAATTTAGAGTATTTTGATAAAATAATTAGTAAATAAATAAAGTTTTAAACTCTTTTATTGATCTTTTAACTATATACAAAAAAAAAAACATTTACAAGAAGTTTTATATTTCTTGACTAATAAAGTCTTTTCACTTTTCTTAAAACAACTTGAAACTTATTTTCAAAAGTTATTACTATTTTTTTTTACTTGTTATAAACTTTTTTGAATAAAAACTTGAGCCTCTAATAATCTAAATAGACTAAAATACATATTTTTTCTACTAAAAGCAAGATGGTTCTAGAAAGTAAAAGGATCAACTGGTGAAGTATCACTTTTTAAAACTATAAATAACATGGAAATAGAGATTTTCTAGGCAAGAAAAGATTTATTATTCACCTTCTCATATATTGTCTCTTGCTTTCTTAGAGTGTCTATAGTTTTTTCTACTTTTTTTGAAAATTTTTATCTACTTCAACTTGATTTTAAATTTCTAACAACACAATATTACCTGATTTTTAATTGATTTACATAAAACATATTGATAACAAAATTTAAACAAGATTTTATTAGTCATATTATGTGTTCTAATAATATAATTGATAAAAGAAACAGAATCTATTGATATGAAATTCTTTACTCTTTTAAATAAAGTGTAACTAAAATGAAGAAATTATGAGATTATTAGGACAGGTACTAAATTCCCTAGATAGTTAAAAGATAATAATTTGTTTAAGTCAAGATCTTTAATTTTTTATCACTCTGATCAGATAAAATATATAAAGAAGGTTATTTTCTTATTCTAGTTAAACAGTAAGATCAAAAAGTAGAAGACTATAATCCACTACTCTTTTTTAGGATTAAAAATATATTTCTTCAAATATTGTATAATAATATCATAATTGATAAGGATCTTTACTACTCTGTGATACTTTTTTATTATTGCAAAACAAAAGGATTATTAGTAAATTCAACTTTTTGGATAATAAAAAATGCTTATTAGTAAAATTTCTTTAACTAAATATAGTTGCTGGAAGATATTAACACTAGTTAAAATTATATTATTTGATAACTAAATTATTGTTGAATTTGATTAAATTTAATAATAAAAATATTGCCAAATTTTTTTCAATTGCTGCCACTCAATATATTACTATTTCAGTAATAAAATAGCAATCAAAAATTTAATAATCAAAAAATTTAAAAATCAAAAATTTATTAATTAAAAGTTTAATAGTAAATTATCAAAAAATTTATTAATAATTCATCAAATAATTTATTAATTATTTAGCAAAAATTTACTAAAAGTTTATTATAAATTATTTACTAACAATTCAATAAAAATTCAATATTAATTTATTAATAATTATTAATAGTTTATTAATAATTTAACAACTATCTATCAAAATTATTTATTAAAAATTTGTTAACTATTCATTAAAATTTTGATAACTATTTATTAAAACTATTTATTAAAAGTTTATTGACCATTTATTAAAAATTTAATAAAGACCTATAGGTCAATAATACAGTAATTAGAACTCTATAGATCAGATTATAAGATACAAGTTCAAATTCTTCAAAAAACTAATATGATTCTCATGATTAGAATTTGATAAATTATTTATTGATCTAACTATATATAACTGATGTTTTTAAATATAGTTAATGCAAATTAAGATGATTAATAGTTTTTATTGATTCCTATTGAAAATTAAGATTTTTGTAATATAGGATAGTTTATATAATGATTGTAATCAAGTTACTATCTGAAATCAAGTAGGATTATTCTTGATAGGATCATATTACCACTTGCTAATAATAAAAAGAGTAGATTCCTAAACAGGTTGCATACTACTGAGAAAAAACTGATTGAAGATCTTATTCAATTTCAAGACTTCAAGTATATGGCTATGTCTTGAGTTATATATTTAACAATTGGAAAATTTTGATGAGAGAAAAAATTTATTGATCACTCCGAATGATCAAAATATGAATCAGGATAAAGAAAATTTGATGACTTGATAATCAAATTATTCTTAATAAAACTGGTCTGGAAAAATTAAAAAAAAATCATATAGTTTTCTGATGAGATAGTACTTATATATAGTTAGTAAATATATAAATAACTACTCATATATATATATTACTAATATAAGTAGATATATGAATATTTGTTAATATATATATTGTCTATCTGTATATAAAGAGTAATATAAATGATTGAGCCAAAGCAGTTGTCTAATATAAATGTATAGATATATCACTAATAATAATTTTATAAATTATTAACTTATAAACATTATAGACAACTCTTTTATTTTCAAATTTTATTTTAGTACTAGCTCAACTTTAGCAGGTTAATTTTCTTATAAGAGATATTAACAAGCCACAAGGTAAATATTCCAGAAAGAAAATATCTCTATTGAGTTTTATTTAATAAAAAATAGTAGTATATTCTAGAGTAACTACTCTATGTAATTATATAACAAATATACAAATAAAACAAGGCTGTATTAGTATTTTTTAAAAAAAAATTAAAAATTAAAAATTTAGCAGCTATTTATATTTTATTTAACAAAAATTTATAAAAATTGTAAAAAAAATCATCTATATTTATAAATTATTTGATATTATTTATATAATAATGTATAATTAATTAAATTATAATAATATAAATTACAGATCATATATTATATTATAAAAAAAAACTCTTTTTGCTGCAAATAAATTTTTTCAAAAATTTTCTTTTATAATAATTTTTGAAAAAAGAGTCTTTACCTTTTTACACAAGAGCAAGTCTCAGAGAATATAATAAAATACTTCCAGGTAACAAAATCTACTTTGCAATAATAGAAAAAAAGCTTTGATTAATATAAAAAACATATATCCCTAAATTATTTTTACTTTGAGAAAGGAGAAAAAGTAAAAACAAGTTGATTCATAATAGGTTTTTTGAAACCCAATTTCAACTCCATAAAGCTCTTAGCCAGGTCAATACAAGTTAATATCTTTCTAGGTAATAAGAAAAGTCTTAGAAGCAATAGATTATACTAAAAAATTAGATTAATATCAATACTAATTGAAATCCAAGAGGATTTTGGTCTAACAGCTAAAAGATTAAAACACAATAACTTCAGATCAACTAATTCACATTACATGAACATAAACATATTAACTTTTCACTTGCTTGACATGTATCAAAGTAAGTTGATCAACCTGTTAACAAAACAGTAAATATAATAAATAAATAAACTAAAATGTGTGTAATCAACCAGCACATGTTATCTAAAACAAGATCACTAGTTGCTCATAGTCAGTTCATATTAATAAAAAATATTAAATATATAAACATATAGAAGCCATATGTTATAGACTCCCTAATATTAATATAACAACTTATTGCTATATACAGTATGTCAAACAGAAAAATTATTATATAATAGTATTTATCTGATCACGTGATTAAAAAGATACTCATATAATAATAACATATATTAATTTATTTGTGCTATGTAACAATATGTTAATGAAGGAACAAACAATAATCAAGATCCTAGAAAAAAGAAAAAAGGAGCCATTGAAGGTATTGAAAAAGATAACTTCTTATTAAGATTCTTAGCAAGCACTTTGGAAAACAAAAATGATACAGCATGAGCTAAGACCAACAACAACCAATCAATCACATATCCCTACTGAGTCAATATATGTTTTCTTGATACTAGATAATATTATTGCCAATTTATTGAGAATAGACCTATTGATATTGGCAAAAAAATATATGCAATGACAATATATTCTCACCTTCTGAAAAAAAAAGCAAGATAAAAAACAAGATTTGAAAGCATTTATACTAGAAAAAAAAGTGTATAATATATTAATAAGCAAGTCAGTAATATAGGTATCAAGCTCTGACCAAGTTGAAATTATTATAATGAAAAGCATCCCATTAGAAGTTCAATCAACCTATACAGAACTAGAAGAAGTGCACTCTATTAAGAAAGTCATAATGGAGGATAGAATAGTGATGAAACAAATAAAAACAGAAGTATTAAAAAAAATAGTACAAGGAAGCTGTATTATAGATAGTATACAAGAAACAGAATTCAAGGATAATGTAAATCCATTTTTTATAAAAAAATAAGAATCAATCAAGGTGGGAATACTCCAAACCATGTTGCTAAGAAAAAATAGGGAAGAGGGAATTACATATCTTAAGGAGCTCTAAAAATACCTAAGAGAATAAATTCTTTCAAAACAGAATTCATCAATAACAATTATTGGATTATATTTGGCTTTAATAAAGAAGAAGATGCAACAAGATATCTGGAGGCTGTTAACAAAAAAGAAGCTGAGAACTTTATACTTAGGAGAATGGATAAAAATGTAAGCATATAATCAGCCTTCCAAAGGTATATTCAGAACAAAAAGTTTTTCAAGCCAGAAAGTTTTCCATTAATCAAAAATAGATCAAAATATATTACATTAGTGAATACAGATCACAAGCTTAATAAATATGTGATTAGACAACAATGAAAGAATTTGAAGTGATTATTAATGTTCATGAATATAGAACAACTTTCTATCAAAAAAAATTCAAAGTTCACCTTTATATTTACTGAGAATATATCAACTTGGATAAAAAATAGGTAATCAAGATAAAATCCAATCAAGTATGGTCTGTGATAGCACACAAGAAACAAGATAATCAAGAAATTACTCAGATTCTAAAAGAGAGAAAGAAATACTCCTTAAGACTTTATAGAGTTGATAGATTATCTATAAAATCTATAGAGGAAGCCTATGCAATAGTATACTTTAAGAATAAAAAAAATCTAAGGAAGGTACTTGAGCATCAAATAAAGATTGACAATTAAGGGCTAAGATAAAATGCAAAAAATTATTATTATTACAGGATGTTAGCTAATCTGGCTAGATTAAGCAATGCATATATAATAATTAAAGAAGCAAGGGATTAAGATTGTAAAAGTCGAGATAGAGCAAGTGAGATAGAAAAAGTAATAAAGATATCATAATAATTAAAAAAGAAGTTACACTGGCAACAAGATTCAGAAGCAACAATAGTTAACCAGAAAACAGGAGAAGTACAACAAAATCTATATCACTAGTAATTAATAGCAATAGGATTCAATAGTAAGGTAGAAATACCAGAAAGCAAATCAAGCCCCATATCAGGCTTTATAATATTTTTTGAAAACAGATAAAGCTTTGAATACTAGATGATATCAAAGGCAAACAACAAAACAGAAAACAATAAGTCTAAGATCAACTGCAAAACAATAGTCAGAGATAGTTCGGTTTAGTAAAATATTAGAAAAGCTTAGTAAATAACTAGAAAAACTAGAGAAAGACCTACTTAAAAAGAGGATCAACCACTTCTAAAAAAGGTGCACCAGTCCAATCACAAAAAGAGAAGAAATGTCAGTCCACTATTCTCAAGTCCAAAATGTAGAACAAGGACAAAGCATGACAAATAGAGAAGAACAATAGTAGGTAACAGCAAAGTGATCAAAATTTTGATATCTTTCTGCAAATAGAAAAAGATAAATTTCTATAGAAAAATGAAAAGAATTAACAAGAAGAAGCAAAAATAGAAGCAAAAACAAAAGAGAAAGATATACAGAAAAAAATAATCAGAATAGAGATATACAATATAAGAGGTATTATTGATAGTGCCAACCAATATAGTTTTATAGAAGAAATACAGAAACAAGGCATTGGAATAATAGGGCTGTGTGAAATAAAACTAATCAATACAAAGGCAAAATGGATCTTCTGTAATCAAATGATCTTCAAACATTTTCACAGTATTAACAAAGACACTTCATATGGTACAGAGGTTAGTCTCTTAATAAGAAAAGATCTGAAAAAAAAGGTAGCTTCAGTAGAAGAGGCAGAAGGATATATAATAGCAGTTAATATGCTCACAAAATAAAACAAGATATATATTATTCAGATCTATATTCTTTCAAACAAATGGTGAAGCAAGAAAATGCAGAAAAGAGTACAAAGCTTCATTAAAAAAAAGAACAGATAAGATTTTTACATAATAGTAAAAGGGGACTTTAATGCTATATACAATCTTGCAAAAGATAGAATATCAACATCTAGAGCTAAATTCAAACTATCTTGATATCCAGAAATACTACTGTTCAACTTTTTAAATAAGTGGTTCTTCCTTGATATATAGGCTATATGGGAAGAAAAAGATAAAACTTCAGCAAAATGGGATACTATTAGTAGTAGGCAAATTGATTATATATGAATATCTCAAAGCTTTACAAACTATTTAATACTCAGATCTGATAACCAAAATATGAAGGAAACAATAGGAAATGATCATATTATACTAGTGCTAACAATACATAATACCAATTTCTTTACAAGAGATATAAAAAATAAGTCTCCTACAAAGAATAAACAAAGAATTAATATAAAGGAATCAACATCTGGGCAATGGAAGATATTCAGTAGAAGCCCGAATCACAAACTCAAAATAAAAATGAATCTATGATTTAAAGAAGAGTCTAAAAAAAGTAA
The DNA here is from genome assembly GCA_910592055.1 of Acaulospora colombiana. Taxonomy (NCBI): domain Eukaryota; kingdom Fungi; phylum Glomeromycota; class Glomeromycetes; order Diversisporales; family Acaulosporaceae; genus Acaulospora; species Acaulospora colombiana. Next base: position 16,131 of record CAJVPT010000777.1, on the reverse strand, counting down.
AAGAGAAGCTCAAGCAAACAAGATCTAAGAGACATTCGAAGAATAAATATGTATAGTAGCATATAACAAGCTTGTGATTAAGAAGTTATCTGTCTTTCAGGAAAAACATTATAGGCATTGGTCAGAATTCATCAAGTGTCAAAGGACCTTTTAGCTATTTGCACTCTTTAAGAAGACAGAAAGTATATATAATCCAATTAAATTGTAAACCCTTAGTATGGTAATTAGAAAACACAATACTATCTTCAGTCCTAATTATAAAATCAAAAACTATTACATTCAATATAGCATTTTTCAAATTTTATAAAAACTTTTAAAAAGGATATATAGGATATAATAAAATACCTAAAACTTACTTGTCAGAATATAGAGGTAAAGGAAACAAGGGATGCTATTAAAAGAATTTTGGAATAGAGATGTAATGACTTACATAGCAATCAAAAAAGAATAGTAAACTCCTTGACTGACAGAAAGTGGATCAAAATAACACTAGATAGAACAAGGTTAAAGATGGAGAAAAAAAATATATAACTATTAAGAAGTGAGAAATCGAAAGGGAAATAAGAAGATATCATCATGAGGCATTCAAAAAATGAAATGTCAATTTTAATAGTTTTATAAAAGATTGGAAATAAGAATACAATCTTAAAGGCTATATTAAAAAAGATGATATAAAGATCTAATAAATCCAATTTTCCAAAAAGAACTACATGAAATGTTTCAAGGACTTTCCAATAATAAAGTCTTAGAGAAATTACAAATCAGCTATGAAATATTAAAAAGATTGGATCAAGAAGGAATAGAATATCTTAGAAAGATGCTTAACTACTTTCTAAGGTGAAAAGTTAATCCAATAAAATGGAAGCAAAGTCATATATACTTCATAGCAAAATAAAACTATAGGGATGTGAACTCCTTAACACTAAATCAATAGTGTTGCCAAAGGTCATATAAAAATGTTTCACTAAAATTCTCACAAACAGATTAGAAGATATCTGAAGATCAACAATATCCTGAGAGAACCTAATTATACAGAATTATTAGGAGAAAGTATAGTAAAACTGATCTAAATTCTTAATAATATTTGTAAAAAAACAAGAGAAAATAAAAAGGAGTTATGAACACTTTTCCAAGATACAGCAAAAGCATATGATATTATTAGCTTGAATATGTTAATCAAGACAATGAATAGAATTAAGATACCAAAAGGTTTTATTCAAATCATAATAAGTCTATTTCAAAATCAAGAATTAAAAGTCATTTTTGAAAAAGATCTAATTGAGATAATCACAGCAGGAGATGGGATTAATTAAAGAGAAACTATCTTATCACTAATGTGAAAAATATTCTATCACTCTTTCTTGTGCAAAATTTAGAATGATGAAACAAAAGATTACAAAATGTCAGTAGCTTGAAATCCAAAGTTAAAAGAAAATACTAGAAGAAAGCTAAAGTTAAAGTATACAGCTATTATATTCATGGATAATACAACATAAATAGCAAGATCCAAAGAGAAAATAGAAAAGATTCTGAAAGAAGCAAGGATTTTTTATAGAGCAAATGACTTGTAGATTAATAGTAACAAATTAGTATTAATTATCATTAATAACCCTAATCAATATATAGAAGAGGTTTAAGCAGAAGTCAACAAAGAAGTAGTTAGAGAATTGGATAAAGCTAAACAAACAAAATTCTTGGGGATCTGGATAGGTAACCAAAAATCTACTATAAGCTCAAAGAATGAATGCTTAAAGAAGTCAACATAATTATCAAGTTCCTAAAGAACAAAAAGTTAATTGACAAGTAAGTACTTTATATTCTAAATAGAGTCCTAATATCTAGAATCGAATTCAGAATGTAGCATAGCATACTATCCTGGTGAATTTATAATGCTCTGACAATGGTATATAGAAAGCTGTTCAAAAATAAAACTACATTATTCCGATCCATAGCTAATAATATATTATACCATTCCAGAATTTACAATTTAAAGAGTGTTTGAATATTGCAAAAAGAAAGTCAGATAACAGGGTTATGCAATAGATTAAATAAATTAGGGCCAGCTAGAATCACAACAATTATTAGGTTAAAGCAATTGTAGGTTAAGTATTGAAAACCTCTCAATCTGCTCATATATAACTCACTAAATCATCTTCCAGAAAGGAGCAACTTTGTATTACAAGTATTGAAACTAACCAAAGATATGGAAATAACTTTCCATGGCTGGAAGTGAAGTGATGTCTTTAATTGGAGTATCGAAAATAGTTCAATTAAAAATCATTTAATAATAGATAAATACATAAAACCATTTCATCACTCAAATATAATAAATTGATATATATAGATCAGCTTATCAACTATAAAACTAGAGAAGTATGGGACTGGTGAATGCTCCAACTTTTACAAAATACAAATAAGGAATCTATTTCAGAATAGTACTTTTCAATAATAAGGGAGATATGAGGAATAAGCTAGAATAGCTTATAAGGTCTTGGAAAGAAGATTGATTAAAGTGGAGTCCAGAACTTCTAATACTTAATCTTAATCTTGATAAAAGGCAAAACCTTTGGGTGATCATCTAGAACAATAATTAGTAATAGCAACTTGTTTAGAAAAAGTTGATTCTAGGTAACAATAAAAGATATATTAAAATAAATTATTTAAAATGTAACAACTTCAAAAAAAATTTAGGATCAAACCTAATGCAATGTCAGGGCTGCCCAGAAGGGATCAAGACTGAAAACCAATATATAGTAGAATCAAATATAGAATAAACATATATAGTTCCTTATCTTAATACTAGAAAATCTATAAGGAGAGCTCAACTTTTAAAAATCCCTTATTTCAAGATAGTCCTAGAGAAAACAATAAATAGAACAATTCATATAGACTCAGTAACTACACAATGTGATAGAAGGCAATTGGAAGAAGTAAAGATAGAGAACTGGAAGGAAAAGTCCATTAAAAATAATATTAAAGAAGGTAGTAAAAAACTTATCTAATTGAAATACTTAAGCATATCAATAGAAATAATAGTAACAATATAATGATATTTTACCCTAACAGATCCCTTGTTTATTATGGAAATGAAAACATGAAGATGGGTGTAACATGGATATAAATTGGAGAAAAAGGAAGGAAAAACAAGTTCAAGCAGAATAGTTGATGGGTCATAAACTACGAAAGCAGAACTAATAATGATAGTTATTATACTACTAGTAGTACCAGTTAATAGCATGATTAAAATCTATACTGACAGCCAAGTCTACATTTCCAAATGGAAAACTATAAAAAAGAGGAAACCCAAAAAATCTACAAAAAATGATTAAAGAAACAAAATTGATCCTTATAGATATAAATATTGTGCCTAGTAAAGAAAAAAGAAATAGATCTACTGTAAATCTTATTAAGATCAAAGCACATTCCAATATTCAATACAATGAGAAAGCAGATATTTTAGTCAACAAAGCATTAAAGTTTCTAACAATAGAATGGAAATATTTGAATCTACCTAAGATTATTACTAAAATTAAATGGCAAGATATAGTATTGAATATTCCAATAAGGCAATTTGTTAAAAATACCAATGTCAAAACAATGATACACTAATAAACAATCCAAAACAAAATAGATAAAAAATAGGATCATTAAATAAAAGACTAGTACAGGCATATATGAGACCTAGTTTGGGAACAAATAAATAATGATCATATATGGAATATTTCTTTAGAAGAATCACAAAGAAAAAGCTTTTTAATTAAGATAATTAGCAATGAACTATTTATATTAACAAAGTTAGCCACAAAAAGATCAGACTTATACAAATAAGTAAAATGTCTTGCATGGGGATAGCAAGAAAAGACAATAGAACACTTGCTAGAATATTCAGCATACAAAACTCAATGGCAAGAAGTCTGATAGAAGGGTATAGAAAATATAATGCAAGGTTTCAACAAACTCCTGGTAGATAGGAAAAAGAAGTCAGAAAAAAAAATAAGTCTGATAGTTGATAATAAAATAGAAAGATAAGAAGTAGATAAGAAAATAGTTCAACTAGTGAAAAGGATCTCAAACATTGGTTGAAATATACTTAGCTTTTATATGGAATTGATTGAAAAAGATCTAATGGATGAGATAATAAACTCAAAGTACTATGAAAAGAAAATTGATAAAGAAGTAGGAAAGTAGATAATAAAGATGCAAAAGAAAATATGTAATCACTTTACAAAGAAATTTAGAATGTTAGATATGAGAAGGTGATAGAGTAGAAATGGATATTAAGAATTGATAAAGGTAACAAGATCAAAAAGGCTGATATACTGTATCTATAGAGCTTAAAAAATAGAACCAAGGTACCAGAAAATTGGACTTATCAGGTACCATTAAGGAAAAAAGAATTAAAAAACATATTATTCAAACAGGTCCTGTAAGATAGGGTAAAGTATAGAATGAAATGGTTGGATTTTAATTTTCATTAGAATTTTAAAAAGTAATCTATGGGCAATAATATTAGAAATTGAAAGAGTGTCTACTTGAATTTCTAATAAAGTGATAAATTTCTCCTATATTTATACTTAAAAAAGTAAAACAATTAAAATAAGTGAGTTAAAGAATTAGCTTTAGCATTTCATATCATATATACAGTTTATAAATGTTTAATAAAATATACTTAACTAGTTTGACAGAGGAAAAAAAAAAAAGATTATTATTATTTTTTTTTAAATCGCAACTGATATTAAATGTGTACTTTATTAAGAATTAACTTAACATTTGATAGATAACTAAATTCATAGCATGACATCAATTATTTTATACAAACTATATATTTCTATATATATGCAGATTAATTATAATCTATCATGATTTGTTCTAGTTAAATCAACTACCACTTCTTAAGTAGGCAGACCTAACTAGAAGTCAGATGATTAATACATAGTTATCAATGGCATGGCTAGACTAGTAATATTTAGCTTATTAATTTTTGTTTGTTATTGTTTTACTAAACTAATTCTTTTTATATGTATCTGACAGAATATTTTATACCCTCTAATATTCCTAGATATTATTCACTCAGATCTTAGAAGGAGGTATATTATCTTCTTCATTACTACCTATAGCATCAAATTAGTTCTTATAAATTGATTTTCAATTAAGCAAAGCACCATATTGGGATATCCTGAGTTAAGAGAATGGAGATCCTGGAAACTACCAAGGTAGGAGGTCTTGAAAGCATCTATGGTAGGCTAGATCAAAAGCCTTTCTTCATACAATTCTTCTGGTAATATGACCATAAATCTTAGCTAGGGATCACAACGGATCAAATCAGATCAGTTTTTATTTGATTCAATTTGTATTCAAATATATTTATTTTTATTTGATCCATATTCATTAGGTTAATTCGATATTTTTTTTAATCGTGTTTTTTTTTTTTATTCAATTTTTTTTATCTAATGTTTACTTGCCATCTTAGGTTTTATTTAGAAACATTTAGTTAATAGTTTATATTTTTAATATTTATAATTTATTGTCATTTATGACTATTTTCTTTTAAATTAAAATATACACATGTATAATTTAAATTTTCTGTTGTACTGCTACTGCCTTTGTTTTTTTTATTGATTCTTTTAGTGCTAGCAAAGCAGGAGAATCTTGTTGCAATTGCTCTTGCCAATACTTTATATGTTTTTCTTTTTTGGTTTCTTCTTTCCATTTTTTAATTACTATTATTGTTTTTTTTTATTAGGTTTTATAATAATCCATTAGTTACATCTTCTTTCAACAAAACAGTTGTATCATGTAACTCTTGTTCTAGCTAGCAAAAAAGAGTGTTGCCTTGTATAAAAATTTAAATAAAAACTTGATATTTTATATTTCAAACTTTTTTATCGTCTTTTTAAAATGACATATTATTTCTACTTTTATTTTCCATTTAGCTAGTAGAAGTTGTCTTCATCGAAATCCTCTTTTTGGCAAGTAAATTCTGGATCACTTTTGAAGCAAATTCCTCTTAGGCAGCTGGCTGCAATTGCATGGTTCAGGAAATTTGTATCAATATGGACAAATTTGCTATACTTCCAGGATATATATGCTTCATAGAAACCCAAAGGATAGTTAAGTTTGATTTCTTTTTTGTTGTAAAAAACTGAAATACCTTTTTCAACTGCTTCATATTTGTTTCTATCTAATCTTAAAAGTTCATGCTCAGCAATTTTTTGCCATATACTCAAAGTCATATTGATAGAAAAAATATTCATTGTATAGTTAAATAGGAAGTTATTTATCGCGACAACTTTTTTTTTATGCAGGTACTTCTGGCTTGTTTCTTATAACTCTTTTAGTATATTGAAAACATGTATAAAAATTCTGCATTTCCTTGTTGACATATATTTAAAACTTGTTATCAGTACTGCTTAAGTATGAAATTAAACATATATGAATTTTATATATTCAGTAGCTACCAATGTTCCTTGATTAAGTTTCAATATATTATCAGATTGAATAACCCTTTTTCATAGTTGGAACATTTTCAATATTGTATCTTGCATAATATTTAAAACTTCAGGTCCAATCTGATTATGATATATAGTAAGCACTACCTTGCTTAAATCTTTATCACGAATTATAGTTTCCTTATTTTTTTTTATTATATTTGACAAGTAGAAGATAGCATCGATGACTTGTACATATAAAGACAGCAGATTTACTTTTTTATACACCCACTTTTCTTTGATTTTTTTTTCATTATATCCAGGCAGGGACTCAAAAAATATCGTTTTTACATCATGAACATCAGCAAAGTGTTTTTGTGTTATTATGTTCTTCCTTATCTGAAATATAAAGGTGTTAACTAGGTTTTTTATTATTAAAACTATTTGAACTTATAAAATTTTTATGTATTTTTATTTTATTTTTTTTCGATTCATCGATGTTTGCTTTCAAAACAGCTACAGTTTCTATATTATCAGTATGACAAAATCTCAGGAATCTCATAAATTCTCTCCACCAATTTTTCTATTTTTTTATTAGCATTAATAAAATATATACAGAAAGTATATATATTTTGATATATTTACATTTGAAAAAGAATCAATATTAGGATCTGACATAGCCAGATGAATACTTGTTAATTTAGTGAAAAAATACTGCAAGCAGGTAACATACTCTTTAGGGTTATCATTTTTTAATGACATAAGAAAATGTAAGACAGTAGTATAAATTTCTATATATATTTAAAAAACAGGTATTAGCTACTGTATATATGTACATATACAACTTGCCAGTACAATAGGGAATTGATAACCTAACTGTAAGTTAAATTGTCGACAATTCAACTTATGACTATACAAATGTCTGCTTAAATATTTTCGAGAGTCTTACTTTAGTCCATAGGTTTTCCACTGGAGGTAGTAGCAACTATATAACAAGTTTAAACTTGCTTAATATTTTATTGACAAAATTTAATATATTAGTTCAGGGTTTCTCACTACAAGTATTTGTCCAGGGTTTCCCATTGAAAGCAACTTTATAGACTTGCTATATAAAAGACTCTTTGGTTTTTGTTCTTCCCTTTTGATTGATTTACTCACCATTAGCTTCGATTTGTTTTTGTTTCTTCAAGATATGCATCGTATTACCTATATCAGTGTTTTTAAAATAAATATAAGGTATAGCAGCAACAAAATATTGAATGTCTTGTATTTACTTGACTATAAATATAGTGGGAACAGTGAATCAATATAAAGGTTTTTTCAATAATTAAAGTATCAAGTTATTTAATCAATAAAAAATACCAGTTAAAGTAGTTAAAAAGGTGCCAGTTTATTTAGTCAAAAAAAAAAGAACTGAGTATACAGTCGCAGCAAAAGCAAAGATAGTTAATGTAACAGTTATAAAAACATTAGCAAGTGATAAAAATATACTTTTATTTGTAACTATATAGTGACAGGCAGCAGTATATATTTAAATAAAATTGATCATTTAGTTAATATATAAAGAGGTGTATATATTTTCTCAAAAACTAGCAAAAAATAGGAAAAAAATATTTGCAGGTAAAAAAAAAATTCCTAGGCAAGATACTTGGCAGTAGGGATGGTAAAGCAATAAAAATAAAAGGAAGCAAAATAAAAAATTGACAAAAAAATTGAAAAAAGTTTTTTTTATTTATTGTTCAATTATGTTTCTCTACTGTAGATCACTCTTACATTGATCGATTTTTAATAATTACTATCTACTCAAACAATTATAGCAACTTATATCAATTGATCTATATCAGTATTATATTGGATGCTATAACAGTATTATTTTATAAGTGTGCAATATACAGGTTGCTTATTTCATTAAAATTTTTTTTTTACCTTATAAAAAGTCTAAACAATAAATATTGTTCTGACAATATATTAAACAATATAACAAAAAAAAATAAAATTTAAAATGAATCACCAATATTCCTAGCCATAGGTTCTTTCCACCATAACCTTAAACTAGAAATCGCAATTTTTATCCAAAATTGAATAATCAGTGAATTTGATCTAAATGAATTGGATTGGATTTCAAAATTTGAAATCTATATCTGATTTGGATCAAAAAATTTAAAATTTGATCTGATCCATTTGAATCAAATCTATGGATCATTTGGTTTCAAATAAAAATTGTGATCCCTAATTTTAGCCTTTGATTGATAGAAGGTCAGAAGTTCTGTCTTTTTGTAGCCTAATCTGATTGGATCTTGTTCCAGATAATTGGGTACAACTTTCACAGGATAACTGGTAAAATCTGATTAGAAGGTAAAAAAAAAAAGATTATGTATTACTGTATATTATAGCTTATATTATTTATAATTTATAAATATAAATTTCATTAAAAAAATATACATATAAATTTATCAATTTTTTTACTTTATTGTTGATGAATAATTGATGAATTTTTAATGAATGGTTAATGGACTTTTAATGAATAGCTTTGATGAATAGTTGTTAAATTTTTAATGAATAGTTGATAAATTTTTAATAAATAGTTGTCAAATTATTAATAAATTATTAATAAATTATTAATAAATTTTTGCCAAATTTTTGATAAATAATTAATAAATTAATGCTGAATTTTTAATGAATTGTTAATAAATAATTTTATGATAAACTTTTAATAAATTTTTATTGAATAATTAATAAATTATTTGATAAATTGTTCATAAATTTTTTGATAAATTATTAATATATCAATTTTCGTAATATTTATAGTTAAATTATATAGTTACCAGTTTATTTATGTTATTTTTTTATCAAATTGTTTATTTTTTGTCAAATTTTACATGAGTAATAGTATGCCGAATAATTTTTTTTCAACTAGTGCAGTAGTTATATAACATAATCGAAAGATTATATAAGAACTTGAAGTTTATTATAATTGTAATTAGGACATGTGTGGATATAAAATCAATATCAAAAAAAAGTGTCAAACAAAATATTGAATTCAAATAGGCAATAAGTATCTCAAATAAGCACAAGAAAATAATTAAAATCATGGATAAATAAGTTCTTCAGATGGTCAGAAAAAAATATATTCTAGAAAAATTAAATTCTAATAAGAGGAGAATTCTAATAGAGGTTCTTTTGAAAATATGAAGCACTTTATTTATTTATTTTTTTCTCTTCATGTACATATATTTGTATATTTTTAAATATTCCCTTTTTTTTTGTTTTTTTTTTCTCTATTGTAGTTTCTCAAAAATCAATTTCTTGGAAGATAATATATAGTGATAATTTGTTAGCAATAATAAATAAGTTAGGATGATATTTACCCAAAACTTATTCTATAATAAAATATTGTTCTCAAGGTTACACTTAAAGACTTAAGCTTATTTGATAATTGAAAGTTGTTGACAAGTGAGTCAACATAAGATTTAGTTTAGTCATAATATAATTGTCCAATATATCTCTATTGATTTTTTTAAAGATTAATAAATATACTATGCTGGCTTATCTATGGGTTTAAAAAAAAAAAGTATAATAATAAGTTAATTATTATATGAAAAACTATAATATTATTGATAGCTACATAAATTTCTTAATAAAGATTAAACCATATAATATAGTTGTAAATAAAAAATAAAAATATTTATTTAATATTTATAATAAATTAAAACTATAAATTTATAATATAATAACTATAAGATCTATTATATTATTAAAAGTTTTTTTATAAAAGTTTTATTAAATACTTATTCATAAATTATTAATATTTTAAGATTTAATTTTATGGAACTATCTATTTGGATATTTAATAATATTTGTAAAAATATATAAGAAAACAAAAAGAATCTTAAAAATCTTTATATTAAAAAATATAATACTGTAACAAGTGGTGTCCAGACTGTGCTCATAGAAAACCACTTACTCTTGAAATTGCTAAGCAAATTGCATATACTAGAAACGGAAAATTTATTTCTGAAAAATATGTTAATAATAATTCACCTCTATTATGGGAATGTGAAAATAATCATCAATTTCACCTATCGCTTTCAGATGTTAAAAATGGAAAGAGTTGGTGTCGTGAGTGCATGAAACTTGGACTTGAATTCGCTCAGAATTTTGCAAATGAAAGGGGTGGGACGTGTCTTTCTGATTCCTATCATAACAGGCGTACTCACTCTCTTGGAGATGTTCTGAAGGACATTCATGGTTTGCTCGGATTGATAGTATTCAAAGAGGGACTTGGTGCCCACATTGTGTACGTGAATCTGCAAGACTTGTGCCAAAAAATTAGCACGTAGTAAAGATGGAGAGTGTTTATCCAATGTGTACACCAACCATAAAACATATTTGCATTGGAAATGTTCCAAATCACACGAATGGCTCACACCCCTCAGTGATATTAAGTATAGGAACTATTGGTGCCCATAATGCTCTATATATAAACGTGAAAGACCTGATTTTCTTAAAACGTTAGATCACCCAACTGGATTAGAACTTGACATCTATTACCCGCAATATGAATTTGCAACCGAAGTACAAGGAGAACAACACGAAAGATATATAAAATTCTTTCATAAAGGCGATCCCAATAATTTTATCCGACGCAAGCACGGGATCAACTCAAGGAAGAATTGTGCGAAGAAAAACTGGATTGTTTTAAGATATGTCTGGTACTACGAAGACTTATATATAGTTATCCTAGAGCATCTTAGAGAATTGGGGCTCATTGAATAAAATTAAAACTTTAAATATCAGGTGCATTATTTTCGCAACTCAATTTCATTGTTAAATATGTTCGCATGCGTACGTAAAAAAAAATAAGCCCGAAACTTTATTAGCTTTACAGTTTCAAAATAAAGGTACGATGTTTAAATATACTCGTTAATTTATCTAGCTCAAACTACAAATATATACATACATTTTTCGAGCTCAATCACAGTTCCGTTATCCAAGACGCCCCATGCTATCCGACCATATTCCTCAGATTCATCCTTTGATATAATTTCGAAATAATCCCCGAGAAGCCACAATGCATCATTCGCTGAATCTCAATCAAACACGCGACCAGAACAATCCATAAAAGGCATGCCACAATAACGTTTTCCGATGATGATAATATGATTAAAATGAAGCTCTTTCATAGAATTTTCTTGAGGATCTTCAGTTTGGAGCTTAAGGTGAAGAGAGGTTGCCACACGAATACTATCAGATTCACTTATTCGTTCAACTATAATGGGAGAATCATTGCACGGTGTTTTAATATCGAGTCCCGCACAAACTGACACTTGGCACACGGAAAAACGATCATGTTCGACTTTAGATTCATTGTTTGGGAGTACAAGATAACACGGCGTTTGAACGTGTTCCTTTGTCCATACAGAGCCGTCCAAGGTACTGTCTCGGAACAATTTCCACAAGCTTGACTGCAGTTCTCGAATTTTTTCTCGATTGGAACATTCAACGGCATCATTTCCACTCTCGTCTTTGACGCCAGTTTGTTCATATCGTATATCAGCTTTCCCGTTTGTCCCGTTTCCCCACAACGAACTTTTGCCCCGAAAAAGTATCTCAGAATCTTCCCGTTTCGTGCCGAAAATGTGAGATTTATCGTGATTGGGAGAGCCAGGACCTTCTCCATTTCTAAAATCTTTTTGCAAAGGAGGTCCAACATTTTCACCAAATATGTGATCTGTTCCTTGAAAATTTTCCTTGGAGGTCGACTTATGTAGTATGCCCACAGTAGACATATAGCGTCCCATATTGTAATCACCAAGACCGGTCTAAAGTAAGGCAATCTTACCATCTTGCCCGTCGCACCGTACAGAGTTACTGTTCCCTGATGTCTATGTAAAAATATGTTTAATAAATACGTTTTTTTGCATTAGAACGTATCTGAACAGCCACATAATGAATTCCGTTATAAGTTTTCTCATCCATGGTTCATTAAGATTGTCTAGCCAGTTGAATGGGTCGTTTGGTTTTTGTAAATTTTGTGACCACCTATATAAACTTGGAAAATGAACAAAGCTTATCTAAAATAACATCCAAATATTTTTTAAGGTTTTCTATCAAGTCTTTTATAACGTTCTTTGATTCTCAATTAATTATTGGCTTTTGTGTTGATTCATCTGAACAATGTATCGCATATCCATATGAAATTGCTATTTGCTCTGCTACTTTTATAATATTTCCTTCATTATCCTTTTCCTCTTCTTCGATTTCTTCTGCTTCTAATTAAATAAGGTTTCACTAGCATATTTTTTATATATTTAGGCTTTACATAATTTTTGCCCTCTTCTGGAAGAATCAAACGTTTGTGGAGCTTTACTTGGACCTGGACATGTTAGAATGTGCTTTTCTAATAAATCTAATCTGCTGTATGGGAATTGCAAACATTTTTGACAAAGTATTTTTTTTCCATGATGATTATTATTCCATTTATGCATTAATCGTGTAAAATCAGTTATAAGTACATAATGCGTTTTAAGTCCTTCTGGTATATCATTAGGATTTTTTCGATCATTTAAATTCTCCTCACCTTCTGTTAAATACAACAAATCTATCATACTGTATGTTCGACCTGATAATTTCGTTCTAAAATATGTAATGGGTCTATATCTACTTTTATTTTTCCAAAAGCTTTACTATAAACTGGTCTTAATATATTTATAGCATAGTTTGGGTTATTTTCCTCGAATTTATTAACATCATATAGTGTTGCTGGAAATTTTATACCTTCAAAATTTGCTATGTTTCCATTTCGTCTAAGTCTTCGGATTTCATTGAGATGAGGAGGTTTTTTATTTGCTTTTAATGCTTCCTCTCTTGTATGATGTGCACTAATAAATCACTTAAAACACTCATTATCATCATTATTTTGCGGAATAATCAATCCTAATTGAGGTTTATCCAAAGCTTCTGATAAAGGTAAATAACTACTTCCTCATAATGATCCAATAATTTCATTATATCCCTTATCATGACACCTCCGATTCGATATTCTCTGATAATTTCAATCGTTTCATGTTTAAAAGGGAATTATTTATATATAGGATCTTGAGATTCTGGTATAATTTTATTCATGTATACTATTAATATGATTCTTATCTTTAATCCTCCCTTTAAAGTTAATTCTTTTTTATATACTGTATATTCTCAATCCTTTCCTCGATTGATTCAAAGAATGCCAGTGATTCATTCTCAGCATAATATCCTTCTGAAACAAAAGCAAAATAATCACATACCTCACCTTCATTAAAATTTTCAGTTTCTGTTATTCTATTAATGTATGGATCTTTCTTTGATTTTTTCAAAGTAGACATCCGGATCCTCGTCTGCTGTATAATATTCTAAATTACTTGATTTTCATTATCTGTTTTAGGAATAGGCTTTGATCTAAGCTCTTTATTATTTTTGTTTTTCGGTTTTGTTAACCATTTTATTAAGTCATCTATTGTTATAAATTGCTTCTTTTTTTGCTTTATAAGAGCTTGAGCATTGAAACCTGGCTCAGCTTCTATATTTGGAATATCACCAGTTAAAAGATCGACAGCCGGTTTTCTTGCCTCTCTTAGCTAGTACGTCAGTGGGTTTTCGTCAAATGATATACGATCACCTTCTGGGGCTTGGTTTTGCTCCGGTGTAGCGTTTTCTGCTTGAGGTGCATTTTGCTCCGGTGTAGTGTTTTCTGCTTGAGGGGGATTTTGTGCTGAGGTTGGGTTTTCAGTAAGATTTTGATTAACTAGATTTCCTACTGGAGCTTGAGAAAGATTTTGCATTAAACGCAAAGCCGAAAGACATCGTCCTTTACGAAGGTTTATATTTAAATTCATGTGTTTATTAAGATCCCAGGTTTTACTGGTTTTTATTTCTCGATCACATCCCGGATATTTAAGCATCTTAGCTATAGTAATATGCATTCCATCTTTTTTATTGATATAACCAGGTCTTTTGTTTAAATTATTCATTTATAAGATTTATCAAAATATTTAGTGAATATATCGAAAAACCAAGTGGAAAATATACATGTGAATATATATAACTCTGGAAAAGTCTGTGGACGTGAATATCGACATGCTAAAGGATTTCATGAACATTGGAAAGCTAAAAAACGTATAGCATGTAAGGTATGTGGTAAACCAACTTCTTCTGCACCCGGTACTTGTAAAAAACATGCTAAAGGATATTATGTTATGTAATTTTATGCTCGGAACCACCTTATAATTGCATCATTCGAAGCCAGATATGTATATATTACAAATGCTTTCAAATCGGTTAAAAAACCTATAGCCGAAAATACACCAGTCGTGTACCTAAAATTTATCTATATTTTCTACTATCAGTTTCATTATAATGTTAGTCAAAAAAAGCACCAAGCATGTACTGTACCTAGAGCAAAGCTCATTTCTTAAAATATAATTTCTTATATACTGTATACGTAATAAGTAAATTGTTAACTAAATAGATAACTATGTTTCACGTTCACCTAAAGGTTCATGCTCACAGTAACAGAAAGCCGATTAGCTAATAAATACGATAACTATGGTTCGCATCCGGAGTTACTATGCTTCTCAGTGTCAGAAAGCTTTTTGGTAATCAAATAGATAACTATTCTTTGCATCTAGAATCACTATGCTCATCCATGTCAGAAAACATTTAGTAATCAAAATAACTATGCTCCGCTACGCTTCGCATCCGAAGTCGCTATGCTCCTCTGTGTCAGAAAACATTTTAGTAACCAAAATAGATAGCTATGCTCCGCTACGCTTCGCATCCAGAGTCGCTATCCTCCGTATCAGAAAACGGTTTAGTAATCAAATGGATATCAAAAAATACACGAAGGTTTGTCATATAGTTAAAAATATATCACTTATATGCTTTATATAAGTTATCCAGAAACATAATAAAAATTTGAATTCTATAAAAAAAACTAGAGTTAATCAAGAATACACCAAGCGTGTACCTAAAATATGCAAAATTTTCTAAAAAAAAAAAAAATTGAGAAAAAATATTATTAGAGTTCAATTTAGTAACAAAAAAGTAAATATCATGCATTAATAACAAATCTTTTATATAAAAGAAATATTATAATGTCTCACTATATATAGATAGGTAGCAGAACTTCTTTTTTTTTCTTTCAGAATTTTTTTGCTATTGATAAGAAGGGTTTTTATAACTTTAGATTACAAAGGTCAAGTTTTTGTTTAAAGAAAAATGTTGACAAAAAGGAAAAAAAATAGGATAATGCTTGAAATTCTTTTTAAGTTAATTTAAAAAAAGTGTTATGACTTTGTTAATAAAAAAGTAGAGAAACTTTTTATAAATATCTTTTTTGTATATAGCCAGAGGATATATAAGAAGAGTAAATAATAAGACAATAGTTGTATTATAAAAAAATATAGATAAAATATTATATATATTATATTATATCTCAATTTAAGAAAGTTTATTAAAAGAACTCAAGAATTAAAAATATTAAATCACAAAAAAACACTCAAAAAATAATTTAAAAAGTAATTACAATAACTAAAATTCTTTCATAATTTTTTTCAAAATAAATAAATAAAATACAGTATATAACAAACCTTTTTGGAATTTTTTAAAATGCATATTTTTGTTTATAAATTAATAAAAAATTATTCAAATTATTTAAAACTTTATA